>CM024263.1:494700-513850 GCA_013621005.1 Aeschynomene evenia | reverse complement strand
GAGGCTTCATCTAGAGAAGAGAGATAGCAAGAGTGAAGAGAAGGGAGAAAGAAAGAGGTTCATAGGGGTATTTTTGTTTTTTGCTCTTCAATGATTTACTTAATTGTTTTCTTTAAAAATTCTCTCATAATAAATATTTGACTAAGTCAATAAATGTGACCTCACAAGCATTTTTAAATTTTTAAAGCTACATGTGTTCATCTTGTCTATACAATCAATATATGTGTCAATAAGATAAACTTCTTTCTCTCTAACAGGGAACGCACGCATTAAATTACTAGGTCTTGAAGTTTCTAGTAATATTTTATAAATCATCTCTCTTTCAAATATTTTTGTTGTTAGCAAAGCATATTATTGACTTTATTTGTAACAAAAAAGGGAAGAAAAAAAACTTATTTAGAATTGAAAGATGGGTAAAAATCACCATAAAATATAGGTTGACTATCTTATAATTATTTATTAGTTTTCAATCCTAGCATAATCATGTCTAAATTTGATTAATTTGAGAGGAAATATTGAAAGACAAGAGTGGATCAGATAAAGAGTAACACAATAAATAGAAGGAGAGAAATACCAAGGACAAATCATAGAGAAGTGATAAATATAAACATAAATAGTAGATGTAATAGAAATGAGTTACAATAGAATTTTATAATATTGCACAATCCATATAGTCAATTTCATTTAGTGAGATAGGTTTATTACTTGTTGTTTAAGAATTTGTATCGTTGTAGGGTGTTCAATTGTGAGCCAACAAAATCCGGTGTTATGAATTTGATCTTTTTTCATTTAATTTATATAGAAAATATTTTGTTGATATAGATAACACCTAATTTGGTGATCTAGATTAATTATTGATGTTGACAATGAATTACTCCGGAGCAAAAAGGGTAATCCAACAATAATATTTGACGTATAATAGAAATACGTCAAACTTGTATCTAACGTATGCTAGCACATACACATCCTGTAACATGCATGGATAGCACACGTTAGATACAAGTTGGACATATTTTTATTGTACGTCAAATGATAGAATATTAATATCAATAAACAAAACACTTTGACCATTGAACAATGTTGGATTACATATTATTTGTCTAATGATTACTTTCTACTTACAACAACTAATTATTATGTAATTAACATTGAAAGAACTAAGAAGATAGCTAGGCATAATATAATTAACCTAATGATCACTTTGAACATGGTCACATACAAAGACAGCTCATATTATTATTGTCTTCAATATTTTCTCATTCAAAATCAAAGACTCGAAGAAATCATCATGTGTGTTTCCTTGTATCTCAAATATAGTGAGTCTATCATTGTTTCACAGCAAAGAGGCACATGAAACCTATATTTATAGACTTTTAAACGAAGGTGGTGGTTCAGGGCATAAGAATATTGCCGACAGAACATTGAGTGTCAGCAAGCATTTTTGTTCAAAATTGGCTGCATAAAACCAAATAAAATTAAATCTTATAAAGAAACAAGTAGCACCTCATTTTAATTCCAAAAAGTATAGCGGAGGATAAATTAATTTTCTAGATTTGAAATTTTATATTGATTCTTATAAATTTTAAAAGTTAACAAATTGATTCTTCATATTTGTCCGCATAAGTTTTAAAAAAAAATTGAACGAATTTATGACGAGTGACCAATTTATCCATTTCTTTTAATTTTAAGTGACCAATATAAAATAATTATTTTAAGAAATTAATTAATTTATTCCATAAAATATTTTCCACAAACTAAAATGAATATTTATTTGCAAAAAATTCAAGGCATGTGAAATATTCAATTATGTAGTATTTTCTTTTTACAAGTATATTAAGTAAAGAAGAATGTTAATTAGATGTATAATAAAATACATAAATTCTTGGGTAACAACAATTTTCTGGTCAAAACAGTCAACAAAATTCATTTCAACACTTTTGGTTCAAATAATATTTTATAATTATATGTGCTTTTCTTAATGGGCTTAGTGATTTAAGCCCAAATTAAAATCCTATATTTTACTGTTTTAACTGGTATAATGTTGTATCCATAATAAAGCTCAATAAAATATTGTATAACACTTATATAACATTTGTCTATACATTTTATTTTGAATTCATTTTTACATCCAAAACTTAAAATTTAATAATAAAGATGGATATTTTATAAGTATTATACAAATTTTTAATATATATATAAATCAATTTGCTGTTATAACCAAATGGTGGGTTCGGGAGAATGTTACCTGAAGTTGGCATAATTTGGAAGGAAGTGGAAGATAAGGGAATAAAATAGAGGTTGATGAGACTGAAACATCCAAAAGCCAACAAAACAATCATTTTTAGCTGGTCCTCTTGTCTTCTATTGGTTGCATAAAATAAAACCATTTTTTTTCTTTCCCTATTTAATTTATTTATGGTCATTGCTTTGTATCACTTCCAAAACGCCAACAAAATGAGTTGGTTCAATTTCTTTTCGCAATATCTGGAATCTATGTATTATTTGAGATTTTAGAAGATGTTCCTTAATTATTGAAGTAACTCTAAACCTTACATGTGTAATGAAAACCTTTACATTTTATAAAATGATTTGTTTAATAATACTAAAAGATTGTGATCTAGTAATTTAAATAAAAAAAATGTTATAGAAATCACACTTTGATCTCTGTGATAAATGGATAAGTGTTAATTTTACTAAAGTAAACTTGGTAACTTTTCTTTTACAATCAATATTGCGATCTTGTAGTTTTGCAATATTTTCATGTATGGTGGTCAACCTTCATAGGAAAAAAATAGAATGTGTTTGGTTATATTTGTTTTAACTTTATTTTTCTTTTAACATCTCACATTATATTTGTTTTGTGAGTACACAACACTAATATACACGAACATAAATTTAAAGAAGAAAACATATCAAAATTTGTATATTCATTTTGTATATTTGTGTCTTCACTAATTAGGCTATGTTTGTTTGCCAATACAATACATACAAATACACACACATAGAGACATAAATTTAACGTATTTGTGACGCGAAGATATCGTATAAATCACCAATCATAACTAGGTTAATAACGATGACAATAGCTAATTAAACCACCTTAATTGGTTGGTCAATTCAATGATATTTAACTAAACCATTTACTCTTAATAAAGAGTTTAGAGGAAATAAGTACATAACTTATATAAAACAAATAACACACTCAATTTAACTTGGTAAATAAAGGGATACATGAGATTATTTATACTAGTAATAATGTTTGACGTACAACAGGTGATTTTCAAAACTAAGTAATAATGTGGGACGTCTAAGGGGAACTTATTTATAACTTAAGCAATGTGATACTTTATTTTCATTTTATAATTAAAAATTTAGATTAAACGAGGCACATCCTCGTGCAAGGCCAATGCAAACCAACAACCTCAATGAAGTTTTACGGTAAAATTTACGGATCGTCCAGCAAAGAGAGTTTTCCACTCTATCTAAACATAAGTTATACCTAGTGTGAACGAAAAATTGAATTAGGTGTGTCAACTCTCATTGCAGTGTGAAACTTTACTACAATGACTAAACACGCTTAACTTTACCACATACAACTTATTTGCTCTCGCATTAGTTTGATTAGAAGATAAACATAAATACATATACAAATACACAAAAAAAAATGAATACACAAATTTTTATACATGTGTTTTCCTTATATATGTACTTGTGTATTTTAGTGTCTTATACTTGGAAACAATTACAGTCTTATAGAATTGACATAAAATATATAATATTTTATATATTTTATATATATTTGTGTATATATCTTCTAATTATTAAACACTAAATTCATGTTTATATATCTGAATTTGTGTCTTATTATATACTTGTAAACAAAGACAAGCAAGCGTCAAATCCATCTTTTTTAGACGTTATATTTTTTCTAAATATAAATTAATTCTTTTAAAATCAATTATTTTATAACCAATTCCAACATTTGAAAAGCAATTTTACCTATATCTAGACCAAATGGACCCTAAATTATATTTAGTATATATCATTATCATCACTATTATTGTTCCTGATGAAGTTTCTGATTGGATTATATATCCATATTCTATTTGACAATCATCTCTGGAGAATACCATACATGTAGTAGTCTAACTTATCTCCTCCGGATGGGTGCTCATCATAAGGTTCCACGACAGCCTAAAACACTTTCCAAAGTTTGTTAGTTAAGATATCAGTTTTCTATTTAATTATTTAAAGACAAGTAATCAAGCAAACCTTGAATTTTAGCTACAAATAATTGAATCTAACCATTATGAAGGAGGTTACGTTGTTGGTTTCAGCTTAAAAGATAGTAATAATTTTATTGATATATATATTTAGTGAGAATGCTAAAGTTATATGAGAGTGAGAGGAGTAAATCTTGACTATAAAATCATCCATGGATGGTCAAATTAAAAAATTTTAAAATATCACATGATTCTATGATCTAATCTTGACCATCCTTTATAAAAATAAAAAAAACTTGACCATTCAAATAATATCCAATGGTTCATATTTATTCCTCTCACTCTCAACCCTCTCACTTGATATGTCCCTATATATATATATATATCATTTTAGTCCGGTACATTCTCTTGACTTTTTTTGTTTTTGTTTGGTATCTTTATTTTGTTTTGTTATGGTTCGATATCATTACAAACGTCACTCAGAAGCGGACCTAAACTATATTTTTAGGGGGTGGCAAATTGAAAGTGTGGTTAACTTACGATAAAAATATAGAAATTAATTGTATAATTTTACAAATAAAATTCATGCATGCCCTCGATTTTATTTTTCACTAAAAAAACACAAAATCCCAAATTATAGATTTAAAACTTATATGATGCTTAAGTTTACATTCCATAATGACATTGTGTGTTTGGTTATTGAAAAAAATCCAGTTGAGGTGAAAATAATTGAGTTGAAAGAAAACAATATTGTTTGTTTTGCATTTTCACTTCCAATATAAGTATATAACTTTGAAAATAATTGATTCTAATGGAAGTTAAAAGTATTAGCTTTTACTTTTAGTATCTCACAACAACTCTCTCAAATCCACTTTTTCAATATCTTTTCCAAACTCAAATCAATTCTCTCAACATCAATTATTTTAAAAACAATTCTTTCAATATCAATTATTTTAAAAGCAATTCTACCAAAATTTAAACCAAACGGACCCATAATCACACAAAGTCACAAATGAATCTTTAGCTAGATTTTTTTTTTAATTTTTAATCGGATCAATTGGGTGGTTCAGGTCCATCGAATTGAAATTTTTAAAATATGATATTCGGACCACTAAATGGTCGGATTGTTTGGATTTTGCCTGAACAGATCCGATGGTTCGATCCGATCAAAACCCTTCGTATTAGTTCGAATTTATCGGTTTCAACGTGTGGATCGAAACCACTTACACCCCTAAATTCTCTGGTGACAATCTGTTTAATTTTCTCAATATCTTTTTCTACTCCCAATGTGGTATGGTGTTTTGGCTTAGGGGGAGTGTTTTTAATAATTTGTAAAAGTTCATTTGTGGTGATTAAGGGTAGATTTGTCAAGATTGTCATCTACTTCAGGTAGCTTGGTGATATGTGCTACAATCAAGATCATCTTCATTTGACTGAAACAATATTCACTTATTTAAGAAAGTAAACTATGGTCAGGTTTGTTACTCATTCACAAGGCCAAGGTCATTGATTTGATTTTCTTGAACCTGGTGCTTGTTCGGTCAAGCGATAGTTTATAACCTAAGTTAAGCTTTGTGCCGAATTGATTAACATGGATTTTAGATAATTGCTCTAAGATTTTCCCATCTGCTGGAGGGGGAGAATTGTGGAGTCCAACAACGTGCAATCTAGAAGCACAACATGTTCAACGAGGTCATTTAATTTTTAATTAATGTTATCCATGCTTTAATAAAAAATAATTAAATCACCTCTTGCATAGTATGTTCTAATTGATATAGCTATGGCCTCATAAGAAGGTGGGGGTGAGGGTTGAATTGGGTGAAAGTAACTTGCTCTTATTCCCTAAATTCACCGCCTACTACAAATTTAATTTCTTGCAAAGCGAACAACTAGATTCTCATCAAGTTTCTCGACTTGAAAGACTATGTTAGTGCAGCACAATTAATAAGCAAATAGAATGCACACTAAAACTTTCTAGAATCTATGTTGTATATGACTATATGTATGTGTCAATGTATGTATATGCAGCGGAATAATATCAGAGTTATTTCATACACAAATTATTTCTAATATAAGAAATTATATGGACAACACTTATGTGATCTCTGTGAACACCGTATTTTGTCCGACACTTTTCATGTTCTTAAAAATAAAATAAAAATTGTTTCCTTTCATTTTTTTATTTTATTTTTTGTTGTTGTTGCTTCTTTTAGAGCTCAGTCCAAATATATTGAAAAAGAGGTACTTGGCCCATTTTATCCTAGAACAGCCCAATTAATAGAATAAAATTGATTGAACAAAAGGAACAAAAAAACAAAAATTATATCTTGGGTCAATGGTCTCTTGGCCCAACCTTTTGTTGCAATCCATAAATACAAACAAAAAAAACCATTCAGATAACAAAATATACAAAAAAATAAAAATAAAAATAAAAAATAAAACGAAAATACATAATCTGCCCGCCCATCTCCAGCTTAGCTGCCTCTATTCCTTATTGCCCTCCATTTATTTCAGCTCCACACTCCCTTTCTCAATCCTCCATACTCTCTTTTACAACCATCAGCATTTTTGCCTATCAGATCCAGACATAAGCAGATGATAAATAGCACAACAGTGCAGATGATAAAAAGCACTACAAAGAAGATAAACTAAAAAATAATGATCAGAAAATGATAAACAGCACTAAGGGGAGGATAAACTAAAAAATTGATAAACAACAAAAAGATTAAATAAAAATTCTAAATCCATGGATGATAAATAAGGGGAACTGAATACAGAGAAGAGATCGGCTATTTTACAGAGAAGACATCAGTATCCTACCACAGGGAAATACATTCACATACAACCCTCATTGCAAAATACATCCCGAAAACAATCCATCATCACAACCTCAATTATTCCAAATCATTTTCATTTCCAATCCGCCAATCGAAAGAAATACAGAAGTAGAGGTATCACAAACAGTCATTCACCATTTCCCTAACATCTATCATCACTTTCATCACACCATCAATACTAAATTTCAGTTTCATTTCACATATAGCTATTCAAATAATAATAAGACTGAATCAAGTAAGAAAGGTGGAGTAAACAGAACTGGGAGAGAGGCATAACCAAAAAATTACCTCCACCACTGTCATCGCCAGAGGACAGCCGTGGTGGCGGCGGTAGTACCGGCGACAATCCCTCCTTCTTTGGCTGCGTCGCGGTTTCTAACAACGAGAGCAGAAATCCGGAGCCACCCCGACCATCGTAGGTCGCCCTGCCGTCGCACGCAGTCCGTCATTTCGCGGTGGGCCTCCTTCCTCAGCCCCTCAGTCTCTCTCTCTCTGCATCGGGGACGATGCGGTAACCGCAGAGGCGTTGTTCCCCCCCTTGAGTGGCATGCGAACCACCGCCTCCGATCCGCTTCCGATGCCGCGAGAATCGCGTCGCCGTCGGTTCCCTGCCGGCCTTCCTCGGTCTCTCTCTCCCTTTCTCGCTCTGGAAAGCGCGGTCGCAACTCCCCTTTCGCAGCCGACCCGCTCGTCGCTTCCCCTAGGACCGTGACGCCTTGCGGTCCCGATGACCGCGGCAGCCGCGGTCCCCTGCCACCACCTTCCTCTCTCCTGTCGCCACCACCTCCCTCGCTCTCTTTCTAGAGGCCGCCGTTGTGGCCTCTCCCCTTTTCCCTTTCTAAAAAACCCTAGACCTATGTGGGTATGGGTATGTATCCGTGTGTGAGTGTGTGGTGTTTTTATTTTTATTATTATTATTATTATTATTATTATTATTATATCATTAGTACTATTATTATATTATTATTACTATTACTATTATAATTATGGTCATTATTATTATGTCCCTTTTTTTAAATTAAAACCAAAAATTACATAAATCTTGTTAATCTCAATCTCGTAGTATGAGTTAATCATCCTTGAGATTATAAATTGCAAGTACTTGTACGAATCACATCGTCCTGGACCCTAAATTTGTTTAATAAATTGTTTCCTTTTAAATCAAAAACTTAAAATATTTCTTTTTCTTCAAATAAAAATCAAAACCAAATTGGCGTAAAATTCTTTTGTAATTTATTATCTCGTTGTATGAGTTAATCATCCTCGAGAACCATAAACTGTCAGGTACTTGTACAACTCATAATTCGTCCTGTACCTAATTCTTTAATTTAAAAGACACTTAACATATAACAATCTTTCACGAGAACGACGTGGGTTTGAGTTCCTCATTGCACTAGAGGATACGTCGGCACAGGCTACAACCTGTCAACCCAAAATTAACTTTTTCATCACTCTTTTTAATATTACATGTTATGTATTTATTTTAATATCTTAAAGGGGAATTAATATTTCTAAATTATAAATATATTTGCATAACGAGCTCTAGGGTAACCGTATTTATACGGATGTATTAGGGGTGCAGTATGATTAAGTTCTCACCCTTCCCTAATCATAATTCGACTCCCGGACCTAATCTCTAAATAGACCAGTTTTCCCACAAACACAAAGGTTTTCCAATTTTTCCATAATTAAAATTGGTGGCGACTCCGTTTTCAACATTTTAGTCACGGCACCCGTCGGGGACGTTGTGACAGCTTGGCGACTCCACTGGGGATTTAAGAGAGTCAAGCCTGTTAGAGTCGGTTATGCTAATATTTATAATTTATAATATTTAATTTCCCCTTCTAACTAATATTTTCTTTTCATTTATTCTTGTACCTTTTTTTAATCTAATATCTATTTTATTTTTGTAAATACAAACCTTAGGATAAAATACTTCTTTTATTACTCTTTTTTTTTCTCGTGATTTGGGAAGTGTTATTTGGGTTTAAAGTTCAAAAGCTCCCAGACACAGTGCACTAACACAAACACGGCTCTATACCCGAGCTTTGGAAACCCATAGGGCTAGAAGGTGTTTTATCGTTGACCTTGTGAGGCTTATGCTTCCCTGACAGTTGATGACTCACCGCTCAAGTTGTTACCGTAAATATGAATTGCTATCTTGTGACACTTTATGTCCCTGTGGCTAATTTCATATGAACGAGACTTTATCTCGTTGATAAAGGCAGCTTGAGAACCATGATAAATAGGGAGTCTAGATTCAACCCATCACTAGTATAACTCTAGCATATCACCAAAGTTAGAGTTGCCTCTAGTCCTATCCAGCCCTAGGTTTTACCTTGTTTAGGACACAAAGGAGCATGTTCCTTTATAATTCGTCTTTAAAACTTTATCATGCATAATGCATTTTTACCTTGCTATTAGTATTATTCAGTTAAATGATCGGCTAGTAGTGCAGGGTGATATCATATTGCTGATGGAAGGGGTAAAACACACTAGCAATATCTCCAAGAAGAATCTCAACGTGACAATCAGCCTTAGCTCACTACAGAAGCTACACCAATTGAGTCAGTTGTTACCACAAGAAAGCAAGAAGGCTTTCACAAGGAAATACGGATCCATATTAGATTTGCTGCCCATAATCGTCCAGTCTTCTGCCCTCGTAGCTCTTGTTGGGTATTGGAGCCCAGATCTCCGATGCTTTGAACTTCCCAACATTGACATTACTCCGACAATAGAAGAATATGCTTGCATGTTGAAATGGCCTATGACGAAGAACACTCCAGTGTATTTTCACCTCGAGTATCATAACTCAGTCACCAAAGTGATGGAACAATTCGGGGAATTATTAGGAGTCTCGACAACTCAAATCAAGCTAGCTGGACATGCAGATTCCAAGGGAGTGACTAGTACTTTCGTCGAAGCTCACTTAGAGGACTTGGCACATAGAAAGGAATACGTCGTCTTTGCAAGGGTGCTAGCACTTAGCATTTTTGGACTCGTGTTGTTCCCTTCTGCTCCAAATATAATAGACCAAGCTGCTATGGATGTTTTCTTTGCCGTAGAGAAGAAAAGGATAAACCCTGTGCCGGCGATACTGGCAGAAACTTTCCTCACTCTAAGTTTTTGCCACCAAAAACAAAAAGGAAAACTTAAATGCTGCTTACACCTCTTGTATGTGTGGATCGTAACTCACATGTATTCGGGGAATCATATCAAAAGCACATCAGATCCACTACGAAGTTTCCACATTATTCCGGCAAAAGTTCTCGAAGTGCAACAATGGAGGGAAGAATTCGACAACGCAAATGACAAATCATTTAAATGGGTATGCCCGTGGTATGGACGAGACAGGGGAGATATCATTTACAAGTGCGGGAATTTCTCTAATGTACCTCTTATGGGTCCGCGAGGTTGTGTGGCATATACCCCAGCATTGGTGCTTACAAAACTTTGTTGGATGCAGAGAAGGCCACGAAAAGAACAGTTAGGAGGCCTCCATTTCTTGTACAATGAGGGGGATCATACAAAAAAGCTGTCAGGAATCATTCAAGAAGCATGGAGAGATGTTCACACAGCAGGTAGGAATGAATTGGGAAAACCATTAGTGATCACCACTGCTGAATACACCACATGGAGGGCGGCAAGGAAAATCTATCAAGAGACGCCTAAGATTGTGTATAAGGAAAAAGATAATGAATGGTTGACTGAACGGGTAGAGATCATGAAGGCTCAGATGGAGCTCCTAGAAAAACAAAAAGAAGCTGTAGAAACAGAACTTGTTATCGCTAAAAGCCTATGCGAGAAAAAGACAAAGATGATCGAACATCTGAAGGATGAGCTCGCAGGCACCCCAACAAACAATGACTTGAGACTTAAGAGGCTAGCAGAAGAAGCCCGAATGTACGCAAAAGAAAAGAAAGAATCCTTGGAGAAGCTCGAGCAGTTAAAGAAGGAAAACGAAGGGCTGAAAAGAACTGCTATCCAACTAAGAAATTCTATGAAAAAAGAATACGAAAAATTGGGGAGAAAGGCAGATCGTGAAGAACAACTAAGAAGAACACTAGAAAGAGAAAACGAAGAACTAAGAGCGAAGCTTGGGCAAGAAAAACGACAGAGGGAAGAGTTGGAAGCTAGCTTGTATGATCAATGTTATGAAAGGGCAGAACTGGTAGATAAAGTTGAGGAGCTGAACAACACTTTGGCACAAATCGAGGAAGAACGAGACCAAGAATGGGCTAATTTTGAGCAATGTCAAAATCAACTTCAACACACAGAGAAAGCGGGAAGGTTTTGGAAGAAGCAAGCAGGGAATTGGGCCATGAAGGTTGTAGGAATGGAAGAGGAACGTGCAAGATTGATCAAGCAATATAATTAGAGCATCACGCTGCGGATTTAGCCCACCACTTTGAGAAGGCTGATCAAGAGATTAATCAAAATTTCAGGCTGCATCTCCCGAAGGAAGTACATGATCTCATAAATGTCACAAGGAATCTTGTGAAAATGTTCAAGAGGAGAAAAACCTCTAATGTAATGGCCTATTATTCAAGCAACATCATGTACTGAAACTTTGAATTAATAAAATGAGTTTATTTCTTGTGTTCCAATCCCTGCGAAGTTACTCCACATCAAGATACTATGTTGCTAGTGTGCGAACTACCCTTGTACTACTGTCCGTCAGAATACTTATCTTATGGATGAAAAATCCTCTGATAAGGATACACTATGTGATATCATCCTGCACTATTAAGCAATTCTTTATTACTGTATCTTAATGCCCTATGTTGCAGGTATCGTCAACATTGCGCCCCCAAAGTCAACTTCGTCTGATCCCAATAGAGAACCCTACGAACTCAGACCCAGAACCAAGGTTAAGAAGGACAAGCAACAAAAATCCAAGGTTGGAAATAAGCCAGAAACAAAGGAGGGGACTATGGAGCCAGAAAACGGACCCAAGAACCCGGAAATTGAGGCATTGAAAGCTATAATATTAGAACAAGCAAAACAAATCGAAAACTTGACCCAAGCTAAGAAAGTTGAAACCCCGCCAGGGTTCGAGCCACATGAAAAAGAGGAAGATGAGCAGCTCATATTTGAGATGGCAAAGGCTAAGCTAAAACAGGAGATAGAAGAAGACATGCGACAACATATGCGGACTTGGAAAGAACCTAACTTATTTGGGCTAATGGGCATCGACGAGCTATGTCCTTCCCCCAATGTAGTGATCCCTAAGGATTTCCAAATGCCGGATTTTATTAAGTTCGACGGAAGCACAAATCCGGTAATGCACTTAAAGATGTATTGCACAAAGATGGGAATGTGGTCTAGAGACGAAAACTACCTGGTTAGTTTCTTTTCTGAAAGTCTAATCGGAGCTGCATGGGATTGGTATATGCGGCTTGATCGGTCAACGACCAAACGCTGGGAAGATCTCGCGTGGGCTTTCACTAACCAATATAGATTCAATGTAGACGTGGCGCCCACCAGAGACCAATTGAAAAGTTTGAAAAAGAAGGAGGGAGAATCCTTCAAAGAGTATGCCCAAAGGTGGCGAACACTTGCAGCTAGAGTGGTCCCACCAATGACGGAGCAAGAAATGTGCTCCCACTTTATCCGTACATTAGAAGGGCCATATTTCAAGAATATGTTGGGCACACATGTTAAGGAATTCGTCGATTTAGTGGAGATAAGGGAAAGGATCGAGATGAATATTCTTGATGGAAAGATCGAGTCAGGAGATACAAGTGATTCCCAATCAAGAAAGGCTTCTCATTTCAAGAAAAAAGAAACCACTGTCAACTATATCAATTCACAGTCCAACGATTCTCCCACACAGCCAAGACATCAACCTTTCTATCAGTCACCACAAAACCACGGACCCCAACAAAGGCCCTATTATCAATCATCATACACTCCCCAAATTAACCATGTCACCAATCCCCAAATAAACACATTCACCATGCCAAGACCTTATCAAACACAACAGCCAAGCTACCAACCAATCAATTCCCATGCAGCCCAAACAGGGACTAATACCAACAACAATACCCGAAGAATGGAGAATCGACCATTACCTGATTTCCATATGGACAAAAGTGAACTTTTCAAATGCTTATGTAAGGACGATTTAATAAAGCCAATGCCAGGAAGGATACAAGGACCACCATACCCCAAGTGGTATAATCCAACCAAGATGTGCGAATATCACTCTAATTTTCCTGGACATTCTATCGATGAATGTTATGGTTTTCGACGTGCAATCTGGCAATTAATTGATACTAATGCCATTAAATTAGAGGAGAGCCAAATACCAAGTGCAAAGAATAGCCCATTTCCCCCTCATGCCGGAGGGCAAATAAATGCCATCAATGAGGAGAGCGACACGAACAGAACAATAGGGGATACCAAGTTCACTGTTAGAGAAATTGTGGAAGCTTTGAGGCGAACAGGCTACGAGATAGTCATGGAAGGCAAAGACAGTCGAAAGACCATAAACGACAATGATATAGGCTTGTTTTGTGGTTGCTCAAATGATGAAGGCATACATCATCTTGAGAATTGTCCCGCACTCAAGCTCTTTATCAAAAAGATGATCAAGCTAGGAATACTTGAGGTGCCCATCAAGGGGAAAAAGGAGGAAGGCGTCCATATGATTAAATCAATCACCCCAATCTACAAGGTCTTTCCACGTGTAGTGAGTCCTTTACCTTACAATAGTAATCACGCGGTCCCTTGGAACTATGAAACAACAGTCAAACCTAGCACTCCAAAATCAGTGCCAGTATATGGGATAAACAGCTCACTTTGTAGTCAAGCAAATAGAATTGAGAAAGGACCCAAAAACAACGAAGAACTTGACGCATAAGTAATTGGAATAACGGCCGACGTCGCAGGAATTACTCGGAGTGGACGATTCTACACTCCAGAGAAACTAGTTGTTCCCCAAACAAAACCAATTGAAGAGGAGAAAAAGAAAAATTCGGAAGATGAGCATGAAGAATTTCTCAAAATAATGAAACAAAACGAGTATGATGTGGTAGAACAATTGAAGAAGACGCCTGCAAGAATCTCGCTATTCTCTCTAATCATGACATCAGATGCACACCGCAATGCACTGAAACGGGTCCTGAATGAGGCTTTTGTGCCCAAAGACATCACCCCAGAAAAGGTAGAAGGGATAGTGAATGCAATTAAGGCTGCAAACACTATAGCTTTCACAGATGAAGAAATATTTCCTTGCAAGGCTGGGCGTCCAAAGGCACTGCATATCACCCTGAAGTGTCAAGGCTATATCGTGGCAAAGGTATTAGTGGACTCGGGATCCGCCTTCAATGTTCTCCCTTACTCCACGCTCCAACAACTATCTGTGGATTTGTCAAAGATCGAACCAAAAGGGACCATTGCAAAAGCGTTCGATGGCTCAGCTAGGGAATTCATGAGCGACATTCATCTTCAATTGGAGATAGGTCCTACTATCTTCAATACTCAGTTCGATGTAATGGATATTGAGCCAGACTACACGATGATACTGGGGAGACCTTGGATTCATGAAACTGGTGCAATCCCATCTACAGTGCATCAGAGGCTGAAGTATATAAACAACGGAAGACTAGTAACCGTAAAAGGGGAAGAAGCGATGCTTCTTGCTAAACCTGTGACAATCCCTTACATTGACTGTGCAGAAGATGCTCCTGATAGCTCATTACAAAACCTTAAGATAATGGAACATGACAAGATGAAGATAAATGATGTGGTCATCAAAATGATGCAAAAAAATGGCTTCAAAGAAGGAAAAGGGTTGGGGAGTCGTCTGCAAGGGATCAAGCATGCAATTTCATTGCCTGAAAATCCGGGGAAACTTGGGTTAGGGTTTGATGGAAATGAAAAGTCGCCATTGGAATTCAGAAGGATCCCACACATCAGCGAGACATTCCTGCTACCATCGATGGTAGGAGAAGAAGATATTGTCAATGTCATACAAAAGGCTTCAAATTCTGCTCGACAGATCCACCCCAGCCAAGATTCGGAGGCATTAGACAATTGGGAATCTGAACCATTAAATGATTTACTTTGCTTTGAGTAATGAACGCTTTTACATTTTGACTTGTACTTTTGATTAATGTTATGATTACGCGTGATTTCATTTGACACTCCATTTTCTTTTATTGCCTTCCGTGTTTATTCATCCGTTATTTTATTCCAGGGATTCCTCTTCGACGGGATCTCTTTCCATTACGAACAATTGCGAAAACCCATTAATTGATTATTGCGTTACAACGGACTTAAATAAACGGGAACAAGAAGAAGACCCTGAATTATGTCAACAATTTGCTAAAATAATAAACTCAATGGAAGAAGGTATAAATCCACATGATGAAGTTGTCGAAACTATTAATTTAGGGAACGACAAAAACAAAAGGGAAGTTAAAATTGTTGACAACCCGGAAAGAGAAGAAATGGTCGCGTTGTTTAAGGAGTACTTGGATGTCTTTGCTTGGTCATACGAGGACATGCCAGCGTTAGATCCTGAAATTGTCTCTCATAAAATCCCATTAATTGAGGGATTTGAGCCCAAACGACAAAAGCTACGACGAATGAGTCCAGAGATGTCTCTTAAAATCAAAGAGGAGGTTAAGAAACAATTTGATGTTGGCTTTTTAGAAGTACCCCTCTACCCTAAGTGGGTAGCAAACATTGTACCTGTGCCGAAAAAGGATGGGAAGGTCCGCATGTGTGTAGACTATAGGGATTTAAACAAAGCAAGCCCAAAAGACAATTTCCCTCTACCTCACATCGATGTCCTTGTCGACAATACAGCAAGGAGTCATCGTTTTTCCTTTATGGATGGGTACTCTGGTTATAACCAGATCCTTATGGCAGAAGAAAACAAGGAAAAGACATCATTTATCACACAGTGGGGGGTGTTTTGCTATCGAGTTATGCCATTTGGACTAAAGAATGCTGGTGCAACTTACCAGCGAGCCATGGTAACGCTTTTCCATGATACGATTCATAAGCAATTGGAAGTGTACGTGGATGACATGGTCGCAAAATCACAAGAAGGAGAAAGCCATGTTGCAGTTCTTAGAAAGTTGTTCGAACGACTCAGGATGTACAAACTACGTCTGAATCCCGCAAAATGTACTTTCGGAGCATCTACAGGAAAATTGTTGGGGTTTATCGTCAGTAGAAGAGGCATCGAAGTCGATCCAGAAAAAATTAAGGCTATCCAGGAGATGCCAGCTCCCAAAACAGAGAAAGAGGTTCGAAGCTTTTTGGGACGTCTGAATTACATTGCAAGGTTTATTTCCAACATGACACATACATGTGAGCCGATATTCAAACTACTGAAGAAGGACAACCCAACACGTTGGAATGATAAGTGCCAAGAAGCCTTCGAGAAAATAAAAAATTATTTGGTAAATCCACCGCTTTTGGTTCCCCCATCACAAAGGAAACCCCTTATTTTGTACCTAATAGTCTTACATGATTCTATAGGCGCGGTTTTGGGACAACATGATGAGTCTGGAAGGAAGGAACAAGCAGTGTACTATTTGAGCAAGAAGTTCAACGATTGTGAGTCGAGATACATGGCCATTGAGAAAACATGTTGCGCGCTAATATGGACGGCGAAGAGGTTGCGTCAGTACATGTTATACTATACGACCTTGTTAATATCATGCATGGACCCCCTCAAGTACATATTTGAAAGTCCACATATCTCCATGAGGATGTCCAAATGGCAAGTCACTCTGGCAGAATTTGATATAAAGTATGTGACTAGAAAGGCAGTAAAGGGAAGTGTTATCGCTGATCATCTCGCTGAAAACCCTCTCGAGGAATACCAATCTATGGATTTCGAATTCCCTGATGAGAGTCTTGTATCAGTCGTTGAAGAAGAAGGTGAAAGTGAAGCAGAAGGAGAGCTTATGTGGAAAATGTACTTCGACGGGGCAGCTAATATACATGGCAATGGGATTGGAGCAGTTATAATCTCCCCAGATGGAAAGCAATTTCCAATCGCTATTAAACTTGCTTTTGATTGCACCAATAATGCTGCAGAATATGAGGCTTGCATAGCGGGTCTGAAGGCCGCAATATCTCTCGGTGTGCAACACTTGGAAGTCTATGGGGATTCAACACTGGTTATTTGCCAAGTCAATGGAGAATGGAGAGTTAAAGAGCACCGGTTGTTATCATATTACCAATGTCTCACCGGTCTAAAGGAAGAGTTCGAAGATATTACATTCCATTACCTGCCTCGTGATCAGAATCAATTCGCAGATGCATTAGCTACATTAGCTGCCATGACTAAGCTTGATCTAGAGGTAGATATTCGACCTCTACAAGTCATGATTGAGAAGGAACCTGCATACTGCTCCAATGTTGAAGAAGAATTAGATGGCCAACCATGGTTTCATGACATTAAGAAGTTCATAAAGCAGAGGGAATATCCGGTAGGGGCAAACGAGAATGATAAGAAAACACTCAGGCGGCTATCCATGTCTTTCTTCCTCTCAGGAGACGTGTTGTACAAGAGAAATCATGATGGTGTTCTATTGAGATGTGTGGATACGACAGAAGCTAAATCAATCATCTCAGAAGTGCATGAGGGTATTTGTGGGACTCATGCTAATGGGCACACACTATCTCGCCAAATCCTCAGACAGGGGTACTACTGGCTCACAATGGAAAAGGATTGCATTGAGTTCGTGAAGAAATGCCACAAGTGCCAAATCTACTCTGACAAAGTTCATTCCCCGCCATTACCACTATATACCCTTTCATCACCATGGCCATTTTCCATGTGGGGCATGGATGTCATAGGGCTGATTAATCCCAAAGCCTCAAATGGGCACAGGTTCATTCTAGTAGCAATAGATTATTTCACCAAATGGGTAGAAGCAACCTCTTACGCTAATGTAACACGAAAAGTGGTGGTGAAATTCTTAAGAAACAACATCATTTGTAGATACGGTTTGCTAGAGAGACTCATCACAGATAATGCAACAAATTCAACAATTCAGATGTTAAAGGGTTTTGTGAGAAATTCAAGATTAAGCATCACAACTCGTCCCCTATCGGCCTAAAATGAATGGGCAGTCGAAGCAAACAAAAATATCAAGAAGATTTTGAGTAAGATGGTAGTCACCCACAAAGACTGGAGTGACATGCTGCCATATGCGCTGCATGCATACCGCACGTCAGTTAGATCCTCAACAGGGGCAACTCCCTACTCATTAGTGTATGGGATGGAGGCGGTAACACCCGTGGAATGGAAATTCCATCTTTGAGAATCCTAATAGAGACAGAATTAAACGAAGCTGAATTAAGTCAGATGAACAATTAAATTTGATCGAAGAAAAGCGGGTGAATGCAATTTGTCATGGACAATTGTACCAGAGAAGGATGGCTCGTGCATTTAATAAAAAGGTGCAACCCCGAATATTTCAACCGGGGATCTCGTCCTAAAAAGAATATTACCTAATCAGGAGGACAATAGAGGCAAATGGGCACCAACACATGATGGCCCTTACATTGTAAAAGATGCCTTTTCAAGAGGGGCCTTGATCTTGACTGATATGGAAGGACAAGTACTTCCGAAGCCAATTAATTCAGACGTCGTGAAAAAATACTTTGCCTAAAAAAAAAAAAAAAAAACGGGTTGAAAACCGAAAGCACGACCCAGGCAAAATTAGGAAGCTCGCTAGACTGAAAACCCGAAAAGGCGGTCTAGGCAAAAGTAAGAGCAAGATACTTCCCTTGAAGGAGCAACTTATCCTACCTAGACAGCTAAACTGGGGCAATTTGAACAAGACATGATAATGGGTCTATTTTCGGAATTTTAAGTCCAATGTAACCGTTACTCAATGAAATGGTTTTTTTTGCTGTTTGTTCACTTTCATCTACAGCCTTTGATGTTCATTTCATGTCCAAATTCTTTTCTTTCATTCTTTTCTTCCCTCTTTCTCTTTGCAATACCCTATATCAGTGCATGCGTAATCATAGCGTTATTTTAAGTATAGCCGAAAGTTTAACAGCTGACATGACTTAAAAGAATAGTAAAACAAATAAAGGCTCAAGATTCAA
>CM024263.1:472518-486682 GCA_013621005.1 Aeschynomene evenia | reverse complement strand
CGAAGTCGGTGAAAAGGACTCAGTAAGAGCATCACATCCTGGTCCCTGCGGAAAGGAAATAAGAATTGTTTGTAGCTTTCTAACCGTCTGTCCCCTGCCTGTGATTCTTTAAGGCTTATGCCTATACTCAAGACTTTACTTGCTTTCTGACTTTAGACTTCTAAGTACGGGCTTTGGTAACTACAACAATAGAAAGATATCTCTTCCCCGTCTAACTAAATGGAATGACTTCTCCGGACTTGATTGCAAGAACGGAATCACCAGCTTATCAATATCTGGAAGCCAAACGACTTCTTCCTATTCAACTGAGTCTTGAACTGCAACATAGTCTTAAACTTCTTCTTGATCCTCACCCCTACTCCCTTTTAATCTCTGCCAATGACCTTTGAATCAAGTCTGAGGGGTAGCAGTCTTTATCCGCTAGAGGAAATGTTGTTGAATTTCTTCTTCTACTTTATCTGCGAAGTGAGACGTAAGCTCTTCCAGCCTCAGATCATCCAACTTCCGTATCTGGTTCAGCGGGAACTTACGTAAAAAAGTAAGATGCTTCAGCCAGAAAGAGAATTGGATTGCTTTTTACAGGTTCCCCTTCTGAATCTTCAAAGGGAGTAAAGTCAAGCATGAAATTCTAGGTTTTTCTTCCTGAATCAGCCTAAGCGTCAATCTCTTCCCCTAAACCCAGGTCCACTAGCTAGCGGGTCAAGGCCCTTTCTGGTAGTATTTTATTTAGTTAGAATCCCGACCGGATTAGTCTTGTAACTCTTTCAAAGCCCTTTCCGATTGATTCATAAGTCTTTAGCCCCTTAGTGTACTGATCAGGAAGTTTGAAAGAATCAAGTGTCTACTTAGGATTCTATCTCGAAAACTCGCTTTTGTTCAATTATAAATTACAAGAAAGTTTGATGGAGATTTGTAGCATCATTCAAGTAAATACAGATTGAGATCGTAGAAACATGAGCTTGTGATATAGCTACACCTAATTCCGGACCGGTTAATGCAAAGAACTATAAATAAAGGACCAAATCTTCCTATGAAATAGAAAAGTCATTCATACATAGCATAGTCCAAGCGGACCCACTTAAATCTTACTGACTATGACCGCCATCATATTAGCAAATAAACGTATTCCTGAGCTTAATGCGCGAAAACAATGAGGATTGCTCAAGAAGTACTAAAAAGGTGCTAACGGCAGTGGGACTCCTGCGGGTAATGAGAAGCTTAAAAATGAAGCCCATTTCTTGAAATCCCACTATAGTAATGCCAATAAAAATGGAAAATGAGAGACCCAAGTTATGAGAAAATGACTAGTAACTGTGAGCTATAAGTATCATACCCTGGGGATTACAAAATAACAAAAAGTAAAGTGACCGATATGCAAGGGAAAAACTTTTGTTTCACATTTCCGGAAAGACCACCTATTTGTTCGTTTACCAGGTTCGGCACGAAATCATAAATAAGCTCTACCAAGGATTGCCAAGCATTTGGTACTGACTTTCCTCCTCCCTTTTTAGTAACAAAATAAACCAGCAGTAAGACCAAACTGACAGTGAGCAGCATAAACAAGAGGGATTGTGAATGAGATATACAAGTTTCCTACCGTCATATCAAGCAATGGAATTATCTCAAATTGATCAAGGGGCTCTTCTGGAGAACATCTAGCGCTAGATCCAGGGCATCCTTATAGGCTTCACCTTCTATTCCGTTTTGTTCAATCATCTAACAGGTGCTCCAGAAAAGGGATATTGTTGCTTTCGCCATGTAAAGCTTCGGCCGCACTCAGAACGTCTTGGTCACTCTTGTAGTCATCACTCTCCCAATTTATCATGTATATCAGATTGAAGCTCTACTATACGTTCACTGTCCGGGTTAAGACCCGGATGATCCTCAAAAATACTATGAGTCTCTAATTATAATTAGAAGGAGCCGGCTGCTCCACCTCAACATCACTTGCTATGGAAGTAATGAGGGACAGACGGACGAGTCCGTGGTAAGGGTGCAGTCAGAAGGACCGATGGAAATGAATTCCACATAGAAGCTGTATTACCGAACTTGAGTTAAGACTATTCTCATCAAATAAAAAGATGCGTCGAACGTGTTAAACATAGTGATTGATTGAGAAAAATTGATTCCCTCCAGACAGACTGACTGTAGGAGTATTTCACTGAGCTGTGGTTGGTTGTTGACCAACAGAAAGGCAAAATTCGATGTTCTCGTTGAAACACGTGGGCATACTCCTTGCTTCTGGGAACATTGATCCGAAGCTCGAGTACGGTCCGTGCGCGCCGTTTTTCTTTTCTACCATGACGAATCAATCTCTTTCACTCACGGAACACAAAGCAAATCCCTACCTCAACAGCATCTATCGTTCTTAGGCAGGGCTGAATTCGAACCGATAACTTCGCCTCCTCTGAACTGAAGGCGAACTGATCGACCTGCATGTGTAAGCATATAGCTGAAGTAGCCTAAGCGCTTCAACCTGCTCTTATAATTACAAATTACAGAATCATCCCTCTCTTTTTCTTTCTTTACGCAATTTCGTAAGAGTCTAAAAGACGGGTTCACCTCAGTCTTGACTTTATAGTATTCAATTCCAGCGGCTCGAAACTCAATATCGACCGATCGCTTAGATTAAATCTTAGCGGAGATTTCCGAAAAAGTAACCCAAAGTTCCTTATAGAAGGAATCAAAGATGGATGGCTCTCTTCCGAGCGAACAGGAAGTCAAAGACGCATCCGCACCCTTTTTCACCTAAAGCGGAAGTCTTCATCCAATGATGCCACTTGTGCCGTTGATGGCCGTTGCAAGCAGCACCGTGCCGGTCATGCTTAAAAGTGGAAAAAAAACGAGTTCTAATAGGTGAATGCCCGAGTCAGGAAAGGAAAAGGAGAAGCAGAGAAAGAGTGAAGAGTCCCTTAATGAAAAGCCCCCC
The DNA here is from genome assembly GCA_013621005.1 of Aeschynomene evenia. Classification (NCBI taxonomy): domain Eukaryota; kingdom Viridiplantae; phylum Streptophyta; class Magnoliopsida; order Fabales; family Fabaceae; genus Aeschynomene; species Aeschynomene evenia. Next base: position 483,753 of record CM024263.1, on the reverse strand, counting down.
TTCGAGTAGTCTCATAGCATATAGGTCTGACCAGGGTCTCGGTTACCACCATTCTTTAACCTCGCTCCTAGCGAAAGATCAAAGGCCAGGTGTGAAGCAACTTCACGATCCAATGAATTCCCAAAAAATCGGATGACACAAGCGAACTAGAATTGGCTTCTTTATCCAGTAGCGACAGGCTCCAATCGAAAGGAACCGCGCGTACGCTAGAAAAGACGTATAGCAAGCCTTTCTTTATGATCATATGGATCGCTTTTCGTGACTTTTCTTTCCATAGGAATACATTCTGTCTAACCTGCTTTCTAACTTAGGGACCGAGAATCCGTCTTTTGATCCTCCTCAAGCCAAGCCTACTCTCGTCTTTCGAATTAAACTTCCGATTTGTAGTTGGTGTAGATGCTGAAGGATCAGCTGACACTAGATAAGAAAGGGTGTCGATCGAAGCTCTCGAACCTGTTCCGAAGTCAGTTTAGGATTGGGTTTAGGGTTTAGATAGTTAGATAGATAGGTTTTCTTTTTATCTTGAATGAAAAAGCAATAAAAGGCATGGCTTCTCTTCGCCTTACCGAGGACCTTACTTAGCCTTCTCTCTTCCCTTTCAATAGGTGGTGTGTGTATTTTCTATGGGCGGCATATCAATCTTTAGAAGGTGAAATCGCGCAAAGGAAGCTACTTGGAAGCCTTTCTCCTACCTCTTCATTCCAAAAAAATACAAAATATGTAGCACGAGCCCACAAAGCCCTTAGTCGATTGGATAGCCTAAGGTAGGATTCCTCAACCCGAACAGTCTCCTTCTCTGTGAGAACGAACCTCATCTCTTCCCGAAAGAAAAGTGGAAGCGTTCTACTCTACCTAATTCACACTAGAACGAACTCGTCTGCTGAATGAAGAGGGATCCAAAGACTATAGAGAGCTATAATTCCTTGAGCAGGGTGAAACGAAGCCAAAAGGCTGCAGTGCAGATACGAGGTTCACTTGGCAACAAAGTCAGGTATAAGAGAAGAGGTAGAGGTCAACCATTCCATTTGCTGGATAGTGCGAAAAACTACGCTCAAATCAGACTTGGAATCTGTCTTTATGAAGCTATTGATTATGGCCCTGTGTTATACCCGGAATTCCATATCTTTCTTTATGGCCTATTCGAAATCAGGTTATGGCATTCCTATCTGCATGCTTTCGACCCGTTCTGCCACTCTACTTCGGCTAGGCCTTTCTCGACGGCTGGGAAAATAACTTCGGCGCAGTAAGATAAGGAGGGCACTTTTATAAAGAACTTTTTTTTTTCGGATTTGTATAGGGTTTGTGTCCCTAATCTGGCTAGCATTCATATTGTTTTTCTTTTGCTTAGCGAATACCCTTGTTCGGCATCGGCAGTTAAAGGATCCTCGGATAGCTATGAAAAGCATCTAGGAAGAAAGGACGAGCGCTTACTCTAGCAGCGGCCAAACCAGCCCTAAAAGAGCGGATACGTTCGAAACCTATTCTTTCACCCCGGTTCACTTCACTCCCTAAAGGCGGATTAAGACTAAAGCTACTCTCGGAGGCAATGAAAGAGATATTCAATCAACCAAGCAAAGAACCGATACCACTACCACAGTCTTCACCAAGACAGCAGGAAGGAAGAGAGTCGAGACAGAAAGCCAAGACAGTCATCCAGGCTAGGCATCTGACTTATAATGCCTATGGAATCCTTTAAGGAGGGCTTCTACTGTGAAAGCTATTTCTGGGACTCGGATTAGCGTCCGCTCTTTGAAAGAATGTCCAAAGCCTTTTTGCCCTTATAAGCCAGCCTAGTTAAGATATACCACGCAAGGAATAGAATAGGGAATAGGCTGCAGAGAGGAGACGTGGCACTTTCGGATCAATGATTAGCTTTTTCTCTTCTTCGACTATTGAAGCACATTAGCTGAAGCAGACGATCCGCGGCATTTACTATTTCCATGCCATGACATGAGACAGATCTCTCGCAACCTCTTTCAGACCCTGGAAATACTGTATAATAGATTGAGTACTGCTTTGCCAAGAATTCCACTGTGTGGGCTGCTACCTTTCGTGCTGGGACTTCAAAGAAACCTACTCACTTCCTGCCAAACCAGGCTTTTATACTTACAGCACGGGCTGTGACCATTGACAAGAACGAGTGCCCTAGACTTCGTAGGAGGGCTGCTGCTTTGAAATCCAACCGAGCCCTTAGTCCAAATAGAAAGAGTTCTCTGGCCGATTCACCTTTCACCTAAAAAACCCTCCGCCCGGGATACTGATGAAAATCTATTTTTTTCCCTCCCCAGAGCTAGGGGACATATATTGCTCGGATTCTTCGTTCACAATTAAGACCTGGTGCTCATACCCAACAACGGAAAGAAAGTCAGACTTCGAAACTAAGACAAAGACGCTTTTAAGCATCATTCAGATCGATAAAGTCCGATCGAATAACGGGAACAGGATTTCGCCCTAAAGGGACTGATGCTGTTTTGGGCACTCAAAGTAGTTCTAGGCTAGGCTGCGCTTTTACACCTTTCGGTAAACCCGGACAAAGAACTTATCGCAAAAAGACCACTTCGAGCAGATGTCACGCCCTCGGACACTACACCTATCTATGTCAATAGATACAGACCATCGAGTAGTGCGACAAACAGCGGGCACGCCATCCAAGTCTTTCAAGTCGGAGCGGAGGTTGATCCAACAGATGTGACTACGCATTGCTCCTTTGGAAGGCAGGGTCAGATCTTGAAAGAGTAATTATGGGACCCCCTTGGATTTCATTCTTCTTGTGGCTACCCCTCTTAGTTTTAGTAGGCGTTTGGACCGGAAATATTATATGTATAACGTGCTCTTACTCTTCCATTAGGATGTTCCCCTGGAAGAGCTACGCTATCACCTGACTTATTCATTAGCCTAGAGTAAAGACTTTTAATACTTTCTAAATATAGTATCCTATTGTTAAGTAAACCATTGCATTGCCGTATGCGATTGAAGTATTTAATGCGATATCTGTAATTACAAGAGATTGAAGTTCTGTGTCAATGTAGCAAACGTCAGCAGTACAGGGGGTTCGGGGGGGGGACTAATGGTATAGATAAGCCTTTTTACTATTCGTTAGAGTTCCCCCTTCAAGAGCTTCGCTAGTATACTAACTTGGTTACCTAGCCCAGAATAAGGAACCCATAGAGAGTATCAAAGATAGTAAAAAATTTTATAAAAGCATGTAAGCAAATCGCGGTAGTTACGCGATGGCTGTTCCGCAAATAGAAGCTGTTGGTAAGAGCGATTGGTCTTCCTCTTGCAATCGAGAATAATAAGGACTTCAAAGCGCAAATAGGCAATCGAGAGAGGCAAATAGGCGGAAATCGGTACACTTTTATACGGTGGTATGCGAGGAGCAAGACAGTATCAATCAATCAATAATACGAGCAAGCTCACTCATAGTACGCACAAGCAGCAGCAGTAAATCGCAAGTTCTTTAGTATTGCGTAAGCAAGATAAGGTGATCTTCAATAGCTAATATAATAAGTAGTTGTAACTTTCGGAGTGAATGAGTGCAGCAAGGAAAGAAGCCTATAAGCTATTAGATGCAAGCGAAGTATAATAATATGCCATAAAGCACAAACCAAGATCCATAATACGAAAACCAAAATAAGAATGAGGAAGAAAAAGATATCGTGATGGAAAGAAACTTTCCTAATGGTAGGGGAACCCACTAACCCACTAACCCGCTTTCCCTCCCCCCCGCGATGCGGGGGCCTCACTGTCGCCTTTGGCTCGAGCTACTTTTGCTTTCCGGGAACAGATAGCTTGCTGCCCAAGTCTACCTCCCAAAAGCAAGCCATATCGTAATTCCACCCACTTAACACTCAATAAAGCTCTTTTACTACCGGGGGTCCCATTGGAGTACTCTTTCCTTACTTTTAAGCTGTTAGTATTCCGATGGATGTTACGCAAAAAAAAAAAAAGAATTTTAGCTGTTGCCTTTCCTTCCTAATTTTTTGGGAGAAAGTTAGAAAACAAATAGAATCAAAAAGGCCATCATTAATGCGACAAGGCAATAGCCTCGGTTAGAGCAAAGCCAGGATTGCATAGCCGAATAACTGTTTTGCAATGATGATTTCTTGCACGAATGAATATATGAACTGAATACTTTCCAATACTACAGCAGCTCCCGCTGAACAATTGTAGCAGCTCCGGCACCCATTGATTTGCACCTCTAACATCTCGATTTGACCATATATATAGTACGCTCTTTCATTTTAGCTAAAACTTAGACCTTAGCTTACCCTGTCTTCATTTACTTTACGACGAAAAAATCGACTATCTCTAGTCTAAAATCATAGTCAAAATCATACTTTGACCCTGGCTTGTGTAGCCTATGCGAAGCAAGCTTATCCCAGCTCAGAAGGAAGGCGTTGCTCTAACTAGCATGTGGCACCTGTGATTCTCTCTTCCTACTAGTCTTTAATGGAATTGGTCTGCCCTTCTTCCCCTTTTATCCTATTCCTATTGGAATGATAGGTTGGGTTGGACACTTTGGAAGAAGAGTGTAATCTTCAGCAGTGGTTGGCTTACTTCCGCTAATGACCAGAGAAGGAACTAATACCACCACCTACCTCTGTCGACCAAGCGTGCGATTGATGATTAGGATTGTGATTTACATTTTAACTACTTTAGCTCTCCTACGCTTCTGGTCAATGCAAAGGACTTCCACACTCTATTACGTATCAGGACAAAGGAAAGGGCCTATAGTAAATGAGGCGACAAAACTTGGCATTTCATGCTTCTTTTCTCATTCCTACAAAGCTCGAATTAGAATATCGTATGATAAGAACATACTTCTCAGACTGATAGACCCGACTTCTAATTCTTTCTTACTGGGGGAAAGCCATGATGAACCAAGGCAGCTTCCACTTGTCTTTCTACGAGCTTTGGACTCGGACTGTCTCGGTGATTCTTTCTAGGCTCGGGAAACTCCCCTAATTGTATTAACGAGGAACCTGCGATAGAGCTCATTCTGCCTTTGTATATCAGGTAGGAGAGGATGGTCCAATACCGGAATTTCCGGTGGAAGGCGGGATGAAGTTCCCGAGCTTCCTGAACCTGAATCTGCACAACGGGCGGTGAAGGCGGCCCCTCTGCACCGACCACTCCATCGCATGCCGCGAAACCTACAAAGTCTCCGGTGGCTAGCCATAGTATAGAAAGAACTCTTAGTACAATCATAATTACATACTGTAAATAAAATCAACATAGCCCATTTCGATACATTTATAATGGAAAAAAAGAAAAAAAAATAGAAGAGCCCTATAGCCTCCTAAAAATAGGAAGAAACAAGCAACGTCTAAGCCCACAGTAACATATGGATGAGCCCAACAAACAGAAATCCAAGAACACCTATACTGATCATGGCATAAACCATGCCTAGATACCCGAAGACCGGTTTTCCCGAAAAGTCGAAACGATATGACTTACTAAGGAGGGAAATAACGACTGAAACCTTCGCATGTAAATGTCGCAGTATTAGTCTTTCTCTCTAGGTGCCAGCTGTCCTCGTGTAGAGTTAGAGCCTAACGTGGAAGACTCAACTGCCGAGGATGCTCCCTCTTGCGAAGGATACAGTGCCCTCGTGTGAACCTAGAGACACCAACCTAGGTCACGCTAAGTTGATTGCCGCACTTGACTGTATTCAGGCCGGTAGACAGATGACACACTAAGTTATCATCGTCATTCCCTGAAGAAGCTGCACAACTCAGCTTCCTCTAGTCGGAACTCATCTTGTGAGACCGATGAAAGGCACCTTGGCATGACCAGGAGGTTCCTACGTGAGCAGAACTAGTGTTCTAACCCAGATAGAACCTTAGGGTTGACTTATCATGTGTACTGCTTCAGAGAGCAGAGACCTATATAGTTGCCCTAAGGACTGCTATCAAAAAAAACAAAATTGTTGGGCTTGCTCCGTAACAAATGGTCCATTTATTTCTGGGCGAACGACGGGGATTGAACCCGCGCATGGTGGATTCACAATCCACTGCCTTGATCCACTTGGCTACATCCGCCCTACCCCCGCACAGGTTTTAGTCTCTATCTACGATCAGATTCTTTCTGAACCTCCCTATGACCGCTATCAAAGAGAAGCTTTTTCCTATACTATAACTAGAGTGTCTATTTCTTTTTGGAATTAGGGAAGCAAAGCTTCAAACAAGAGTTGGGGCTGTTCACTTCTTGATTTGACTTCACTTTACTTAAGATTAAAGATGGGGCCTTCGTCATTCACTGCAATTCCCCCGTCCATCGATCGATCACGCGAGCATCCAGTCAGCACATAGCGAACGAAAAAAGCGTTCATCCTGGATTCTCTTCCTCAATAAAATGTCTATCAATTGATACCTATTCATTCGGTCAAAGTCTCCACGGCGTTTCATGCCCTCTACTGAGAGGTGCACCATGTTGATAGGAATCGGCAAAGACCTTCTTGTACACGTCCTCGAGGGCAGCATTCATGGCAATCATCACTAGTTTCCCCCGAGGGCATGGTATGGCTTTGTTCTTGGTGTTGTTTAATAGAATAGATGTCGAGTGCCGCTTTCCCCGTCCGAGAACCTCCATCTGCTCTAACTGGGCGAGCTAGAATCCTATGTCAGGTTGGTTGTTCAAAGACATATCTTTTCTCTTTACCCTTTGCATCTTCATCTTTTCGAAAGCCTAGACCCATTCTTCTGGATCCTTATTAGTCCTAGGTGCAAAGCCTCTTCCATAAGAAAGACCTCTCCTCCATTTCGAATTTGTTGATTGAAAGAGATAAGCGCTATCCATTGAGTAAAGGGAGGTTTTGCTACACTACAGTGATTCGGGCGGTTGGTGGCCCCTTCGAGAGTAGGGGTCTTGCCGCTGCATGAGTGGTAGCTCACGCTCAAACTCCTCCGACACGAGTCCTAGTCGTTGCGCTGCGGTCTGTTTCCCGGCTTCGCTTGCGCGATTTTTTGCACTATTTATTATTGGTTTCATCCCCCTAATGAATCGAGTATGTATGAGGGGTCAGTCAGTAAAGCGGTTCGGGTTCTCGTCGGTTCCCGTTCGCCTGCCCCCCTCATAGTCCATTAGTGGGTAGGGTGTCAACTTAGAGGGCGCCCGCCTCCTCTTTCAGACGTGTCTTCGACAACCTGGCGGTTGTTCGGTCTCCGCTTTTGGAGGCGGGAGTGCTTGGTCGCTGGGGTTTCCTTTTCCTCAACCAATTCGGTTGTGTCAGCCCTGAGATGGTTGGTCTAACATTTATGAGCTGGCTGGACAAAGATGGATGGAGGGTAGATAGATTTGAGTTCAAGTGCACAGGACCTCGATCGACCATGGGCGTATTCTACCCTTACCGAATTCATTCTATTGAAGCGTAACGTAAAACTAACTTCTCATGTTGCATTTCTTTGGTTGGAAGTTCCAGATGTTGTCTGTGGATTTCTAACAAGGAAAGCCCCCCTTTTATGCTATGCCATTTGATTAATGAAAGTCCGTGCAGCTCGCCACTCCCCGAGGCCAAGGACGGGGTCGAACCGTCATTCCAGGATTTGCAGTCCGATACATTTCCATTATGTTACCCAGCCAACCCGCCACCTCATGTGCCAAAGTCAACGTTGTTCTCCTTCCCGCTCCCTCTTTTTCTACATATGCGGTGGCGGGCGGAGACTCTATTGACCGGCGGGTTACCAGAGAAAGAAAGAGGGACAACTTCTTTCTCCCTTGCTTGCTCCATTTTCCTTTCTGATGGAAGTAGCAAGCCACTCCACTACTGGTACAGAGGCCAGAGTTGCTTCCTCATATGTTCAGGCAAAGAACATCTAGAGCTAGCTTTTGTCTTGTAAGCACCATGCCTAAAAAGATCTATATATTTAGCTTACCAAGCAAAGTGTCTTACTAAAAAAAAGTCATAAGCAACCAGTTCCGTTCCAAGTGACATGGCTTTTCACTTTCCTTATTCTTTCCAGAGAAGGTTGTCATCCAGCCCAGCGGATCATTGTTTATGGGCAGTCGATGCAGCTGAAACGGAAGCCCTTAGTATAGGTTGGGGAAAACTCCAAAAACAAAAAGGGCCTTCTTCTTCTTATATTAAATATAAGTAGTTTTAGAAAGGGCACCCTACCCCTAAATTACAAGCTAGCGCGCAACGGCTTTTCAGCCGTTGTTGCTAGCTTTGCTGCTTTTTTTTTGCAGCTCGAAATCTTCTTTCGCCTCTCCTCCCTGCCCCTTCTGGTGGATTCGTCCTTCCTTCGCGCAAGCGCTTGGTTCGCCCTTTTTTGTTGCATTTTTTTGTATCTCCGCTTCAGTTTGCGTTTTTCGGATAGCCGGATCCGACGTTGATTTCCGATTTATTTAAATGTCAGCTCCATGTTTTTGGCGGCCATCTGGTTAGATTCAGCTATCACTGCTGGAAGCCCTGCGGTTGTTCGGCTGCGTATCCCCGTTCGCGTATCTCACACTCCCACTTCTTTTTTTTTCATAAAATTTAGCTTTCTACCCATAGCATAGGTCGGCTTCGTGCAGATAGATGTTTGCCGGGGAGATTGGTGCTCCTGAGTATGCCCTTCCGGTGGGTTGTTATATTCTCTGTCTTTTCATCCAGTGCCCGCCTGCGTCAGAATCTTCGTCTTCGTTTCTCTTCGCAACGCATAAGGGTCTAACGTTTCTCTCGGCATCTGTTTTTAAGTCATTGATCTCTATCTATAGCAGGGGTCTGCGTTCACTATTAGCTACGCCGTCCTTCCTTTCAGCTTGATCCGCCCTTAGATCGTTCGTGTTCGACTGAATCGTGGCTCCGCTCTTTCCGGTCCGGACCCGGTTTGGTTTGAGAACTTCTCTCTAGTTCCTTTCACAGTCATGCCAGCAATCGCTCTTATCCCTTGGTGTGGTGTCACAAGGGCGAGTTCCTTTCTTGTCTTGCCCAAAAACTGGCTTTATTCTCATTGGAGAAAGACTATCCCGCGGCAAGGTTTTTACCTTACCTTACACATAGGGCCAGCTGCTTTCTTTATCTCGCTTGCCGTTAGTCCGTCTAGCGCCTTTCTTTCGGTTGGGGTCCGTCCCGGGGCTTAGACCGCTTGGGTTCCATTTTCTCGAAGGCAGTCAACGTGTCAGCCATTCCTCTCCCATTAGACTTGTAAATCCTTTGCTCTTTTTCCTTCTCTCTTCCAGTTCTATCCCTCTACTTTATTTGACAGGGGCGGAGAATACCACTCTATCAATAACAAGAATACAGTAGCAATTCAGTTTCAAATGGTTTGAGCTTGGAAGCAACCTACTATCTATCGATAGGCTAAAACAGACTGCTATTGGCTGCTTTGCCTATCTATTCTATTATGGCCGGCTTGGAGACATCAGAGGAAGACCGTCATTTCTATCCGGGTACGATCATAGCTTCATTCATTCGTTGAACCTTGGGATAACCATTAGCATTGAGGTCAATCACCACACCACCTCTATCATACATACGACATTACATGACGCGAGAGTGCATGGTCAACACACACCTACCTAAAGCGCCTACGTTCCGCTTGCAGCCAATACAAGCACAACCTAACTTGCACGAGATTCAACAACCGAAACTACAGGTAGTCCCGAGGGGACGGCATCCTCTTATAATAGTTAGCAGTACTGAACAAGCGAGTCATCGTCGGGGAAAGAAAGGAAACCTAAGAAGACTCTAGTTGAGCCTTTGACTTACGAAGCATCATAGATGAGCCGTAAGTGGGATTTCTAGGCTTCCCGGCCAAGCCACACAAAAATGGTAAGGTATTCTTAGCAGATGATGAGATTCATAACATTCCGGAGACACAGGAGAGAATCCTTAGTCAATCCAGTGTTCTGAACTTCTTAGCGAATTCGCCACACAGAATCGAGACTAGGTCTGTTTTGAGACAATGACACCTAAACTATCCAATATCTGTGGTAGCGAGAAGATACCCTTATCAGTGATGATAATATATCCCGCAAAATATCGACAGGATACTCTTGTTCTGCTGCTGCCCATACAACAAATGAGAGAAAGAGATACAAAAGAAAGCCCAAGAGGAAGTATCCCAGAGGTTGACCAACTTGAAAACTGAATCCTAAGCTATCGTTGGTCCTCTAAGGGATTCGCCAAAGGAACCCGAACATAGTGAAGCCGAGAAGATTTCCAACTTCATCGGCAAACTCATGTCCGAAGAGAGACTTTAGAAGATCTAACTGTATCAATAAGGCCACCTATCTGTGGCTGCTTTTAGATCGATAGAGTAGATCTTCTTTGCACCCACTAGTCTATCAGGGGCACTTTGATTAAAGGTGCCATCTGTTTTCAGATCTCCCAACGCCTCCATTAACCAATTATGGAGAGGTCGGAGAAGCCTCTGATTGACATAGTACCCTACGGCAAATCCTCCTGCCCGCACCAGACTCAACTGAATGCGATAACCTGCCAGGATAGCCAAATAAGTCACCAGTACTGTCAAACTCCATCAGAATACTATATGGAATTGTAACATAACTAAAGGCGGATATATTTGATAGCCAATCATTCCATTCATCACGAGGATATCTGGTAATGGATGACCATAAATAAGGCTGCTGATCCTTCGATGTAAGCTTCTGCGTCATTCCTAATGCTAATGCAGGGAACAGACATCGATAAACGGAGCATAGCGAACCAGAGTCACTCTGATGTAAAATTGGCAAATATGCCTCTTTCACGGCGAGACTGACCAGGTCGCTTACGATCCGTTGGCAGAGCCTTCCAAGTCGGTTCCACGATATTCCCTGGTAAAGGGGGCGTGAGAGGGCTTGAGATAGGTACCGATTGGCTAGTTTACGTATTAACCCTCGTAGCCAATCTCTTACTTCTGAAAATTTTTGAACGTCAGACATAGGATCAGTTATGCTAGCAAACAAAGACGGAGAAATCCGTTTTGCTAACTTAATCGCTCTAGATAAACTAAAGAACGATAAGTAGAGTTTCACTAGCATATCAGCTTTGTCATCCCCTTTTATAGATTTGTTGTCTATGAAAGGATGGTATGATCCTAGGGTAACCTGATCTAGTGAGTGATGGGTACAGATAGTTTAGTATGAATATCATACGGGGTAATCCCACCGTACGCCTGTTGAAGTGTTACTGCGCACTGCTTCAGATATAAGGCAGTGAACAGAGCGCCTGACCGGCGATTCATATAAACTACCTGCTTGGCAAAGAGGTATGCTCCGATACAGAGCTCCTTGGTTAGGTTA
>CM024263.1:257903-453878 GCA_013621005.1 Aeschynomene evenia | reverse complement strand
TTTTAAAGCATATAGCCTTCAATTTCTACTATATGTTTAAAAAATCATGAAATTTCATAATTTGAAGCCTATAGCCTTTGTTTTAAAGTGTTTCTAGAAAAATTAGTGAAATGTCACTTTTTAAAGCCTATAGACTTCAATTTCTACTATTTGTAAAAAAATCATGAAATTACATAATTTGAAGCCTATAGCCTTATAGCCTTTGTTTATAGTGTTTTTAGAAAAATTGGTGAAATCTCCACTTTTTAAAGCCTATAGCCTTCAATTTTCTAACTATATGTAAAAAATCCACGAAATTACATAATTTGAAGCCTATAGCCTTTGTTTTATAGTGTTTCTAGAAAAATTAGTGAAATCTCCACTTTTTAAAGCCTATAGCCTTCAATTTCAACTATATGTAAAAAAAATCATGAAATTACATTATAATTTGAAGTCTATAGTCTTAGTTATAAAGTGTTTCTAGAAAAATAGGTGAAATCCCATTTAACCTATCCTTCAATTCTACTTAGAAAAATAAAAAAATTTGAAGCCTATAGCTTTTTTTAGTGTTTCTAAAAATTGAAATCACTTTTTAAACCATAGCTTCAATTTCTACTATATTAAAAAATCATGAATTACATAATTTGAAGCCTATAGCCTTTGTTTTATAGTGTTTCTAGAAAAATAGTGAAATCTCACTTTTTAAAGCCTATAAGCCTTCAATTTCTACTATATGTAAAAAATCATGAAATTACATAATTTGAAGCCTATAGCCTTTGTTTTATAGTGTTTCTAGAAAAATAGTGAAATCTCACTTTTTAAAGCCTATAGCCTTCAATTTCTACTATATGTAAAAAAATCATGAAATTACATAATTTGAAGCCTATAGCCTTTGTTTTATAGTGTTTTTTAGAAAAATTGGTGAAATCCCACTTTTTAAAGCCTATAGCCTTCAATTTCTACTATATGTATAAAAATCACGAAATTACATAATTTGAAGCCTATAGCCTTTGTTTTATAGTGTTTCTAGAAAAATTGGTGAAATCCCACTTTTTAAAGCCTATAGCCTTCAATTTCTACTATATGTTTAAAAATCATGAAATTTCATAATTTGAAGCCTATAGCCTTTGTTTTAAAGTGTTTCTAGAAAAATTAGTGAAATGTCACTTTTTAAAGCCAATAGACTTCAATTTCTACTATTTGTAAAAAAATCATGAAATTACATAATTTGAAGCCTATAGCCTTTGTTTTATAGTGTTTTTAGAAAAATTTGTGAAATCCCACTTTTTAAAGCCTATAGCCTTCAATTTCTACTATATGTAAAAAATCACGAAATTACATAATTTGAAGCCTATAGCCTTTGTTTTATAGTGTTTCTAGAAAAATTAGTGAAATCTCACTTTTTAAAGCCTATAGCCTTCAATTTCAACTATATGTAAAAAAATCACGAAATTACATAATTTGAAGCCTATAGCCTTTGTTTTATAGTGTTTCTAGAAAAATTGGTGAAATCTCACTTTTTAAAGCCTATAGCCTTCAATTTCTACTATATGTAAAAAATCACGAAATTACATAATTTGAAGCCTATAGCCTTTGTTTTATAGTGTTTCTAGAAAAATTAGTGAAATCTCACTTTTTAAAGCCTATAGCCTTCAATTTCTACTATATGTAAAAAAATCATGAAATTACATAATTTGAAGGTCTATAGTCTTTGTTTTAAAGTGTTTCTAGAAAAATTAGTGAAATCCCTCACTTTTTAAAACGCATATAGCCTTCAATTTCTACTATATGTTTAAAAAATCATGAAATTACATAATTTGAAGCCTATAGCCTTTGTTTTATAGTGTTTCTAGAAAAATTAGTGAAATGTCACTTTTTAAAGCCTATAGCCTTCAATTTCTACTATATGTAAAAAAATCATGAAATTACATAATTTGAAGCTATAGCCTTTGTTTTATAGTGTTTCTAGAAAAATTAGTGAAATCTCACTTTTTAAAGCCTATAGCCTTCAATTTCTACTATATGTAAAAAAATCATGAAATTACATAATTTGAAGCCTATAGCCTTTGTTTTATAGTGTTTCTAGAAAAAATATGTGAAATCTCACTTTTTAAAGCCTATAGCTTCAATTTCTACTATATGTAAAAAAATCATGAAATTACATAATTTGAAGCCTATAGCCTTTGTTTTATAGTGTTTCTAGAAAAATTATGTGAAATCTCCTTTTTAAAGCCTATAGCCTTCAATTTCTACTATATGTAAAAAAATCATGAAATTACATAATTTGAGTCTATAGCTTTGTTTTATAATGTTTCTAGAAAATTAGTGAAATCCACTTTTTAAAGCATATAGCCTTCAATTTCTACTATATGTAAAAAATCATGAAATTACATAATTTGAAGCCTATAGCCTTTGTTTTATAGTGTTTCTAGAAAATTAGTGAAATGTCACTTTTTAAAGCCTATAGCTTCAATTTCTACTATATGTAAAAAAATCATGAAATTACATAATTTGAAGCCTATAGCCTTTGTTTTATAGTGTTTCTAGAAAAATTGTGAAATCCCACTTTTTAAAGCCTATAGCCTTCAATTTCTACTATATGTAAAAAAATCATGAAATTACATAATTTGAAGCCTATAGCCTTTGTTTTATAGTGTTTCTAGAAAAATTAGTGAAATCTCACTTTTTAAAGCCTATAGCCTTCAATTTCTACTATATGTAAAAAAATCATGAAATTACATAATTTGAAGCCTATAGCCTTTGTTTTATAGTGTTTCTAGAAAAATTGGTGAAATCCCACTTTTTAAAGCCTATAGCCTTCAATTTCTACTATATGTAAAAAAATCACGAAATTACATAATTTGAAGCCTATAGCCTTTGTTTTATAGTGTTTCTAGAAAAATTAGTGAAATCTCACTTTTTAAAGCCTATAGCCTTCAATTTCTACTATATGTAAAAAAATCATGAAATTACATAATTTGAGGTCTATAGTCTTTGTTTTAAAGTGTTTCTAGAAAAATCCCACTTTTTAAAGCATATAGCCTTCAATTTCTACTATATGTTTAAAAATCATGAAATTTCATAATTTGAAGCCTATAGCCTTTGTTTTATAGTGTTTCTAGAAAAATTAGTGAAATTCACTTTTAAAGCCTATAGCCTTCAATTTCTACTATATGTAAAAAATCATGAAATTACATAATTTGAAGTCTATAGCCTTTGTTTTATAATGTTTCTAGAAAAATTAGTGAAATCTCACTTTTTAAAGCCTATAGCCTTCAATTTTTACTATATGTAAAAAAATCATGAAATTACATAATTTGAAGCCTATAGCCTTTGTTTTATAGTGTTTCTAGAAAAAATATTAAAATCTCACTTTTTAAAGCCTATAGTCTTCAATTTCAACTATATGTAAAAAAATCATGAAATTACATAATTTGAAGCTTATTGCCTTTGTTTTATAGTGTTTCTAGAAAAATTATTGAAATCTCTCTTTTTAAAGCCTATAGCCTTCAATTTCTACTATATGTAAAAAAATCATGAAATTACATAATTTGAGGTCTATAGTCTTTGTTTTAAAGTGTTTCTAGAAAAATTAGAGAAATCCCACTTTTTAACGCATATAGCCTTCAATTTCTACTATATGTTTAAAAATCATGAAATTTCATAATTTGAAGCCTATAGCCTTTGTTTTATAGTGTTTCTAGAAAAATTAGTGAAATGTCACTTTTTAAAACCTATAGCCTTCAATTTCTACTATATGTATAAAAAATCATGAAATTACATAATTTGAAGTCTATAGCATTTCTTTTATAATGTTTCTAGAAAAATTAATGAAATGTCACTTTTTAAAACCTATAGCCTTCAATTTTTACTATATGTAAAAAAATCATGAAATTACATAATTTGAAGCCTATAGCCTTTGTTTTATAGTGTTTCTAGAAAAAATATTGAAATCTCACTTTTTAAAGCCTATAGTCTTCAATTTCAACTATATGTAAAAAAATCATGAAATTACATAATTTGAAGCCTATTGCCTTTGTTTTATAGTGTTTCTAGAAAAATTAGTGAAATCTCACTTTTTAAAGCCTATAGCCTTCAATTTCTACTATATGTAAAAAAATCATGAAATTACATAATTTGAGGTCTATAGTCTTTGTTTTAAAGTGTTTCTAGAAAAATTAGAGAAATCCCACTTTTTAACGCATATAGCCTTCAATTTCTACTATATGTTTAAAAATCATGAAATTTCATAATTTGAAGCCTATAGCCTTTGTTTTATAGTGTTTCTAGAAAAATTAGTGAAATGTCACTTTTTAAAGCCTATAGCTTCAATTTCTACTATATCTAAAAACAATCATGAAATTACATAATTTGAAGTCTATAGCCTTTGTTTTATAATGTTTCTAGAAAAATTAGTGAAATCTCACTTTTTAAAGCCTATATAGCCTTCAATTTTACTATATGTAAAAAAATCATGAAATTACATAATTTGAAGCCTATAGCCTTTGTTTTATAGTGTTTCTAGAAATAATATTGAAATCTCACTTTTTAAAGCCTATAGTCTTCAATTTCAACTATATGTAAAAAAATCATGAAATTACATAATTTGAAGCTTATTGCCTTTGTTTTATAGTGTTTCTAGAAAAATTATTGAAATCTCTCTTTTTAAAGCCTATAGCCTTCAATTTCTACTATATGTAAAAAAATCGTGAAATTACATAATTTGAGGTCTATAGTCTTTGTTTTAAAATGTTTCTAGAGAAATTAGAGAAATCCTACTTTTTAAAGCATATAGCCTTCAATTTCTACTATATGTTTAAAAATCATGAAATTTCATAATTAGAAGTCTATAGCCTTTGTTTTATAATGTTTCTAGAAAAATTAGTGAAATCTCACTTTTTAAAGCCTATAGCCTTCAATTTTTACTATATGTAAAAAAATCATGAAATTACATAATTTGAAGCCTATAGCCTTTGTTTTATAGTGTTTCTAGAAAAAATATTGAAATCTCACTTTTTAAAGCCTATAGTCTTCAATTTCAACTATATGTAAAAAAATCATGAAATTACATAATTTGAAGCTTATTGCCTTTGTTTTATAGTGTTTCTAGAAAAATTATTGAAATCTCTCTTTTTAAAGCCTATAGCCTTCCATTTCTAATATATGTAAAAACAATCATGAAATTACATAATTTGAAGTCTATAGCCTTTGTTTTATAATGTTTCTAGAAAAATTAGTGAAATCTCACTTTTTAAAGCCTATAGCCTTCAATTTTTACTATATGTAAAAAAATCATGAAATTACATAATTTGAAGCCTATTGCCTTTGTTTTATAGTGTTTCTAGAAAAATTATTGAAATCTCTCTTTTTAAAGCCTATAGCCTTCAATTTCTACTATATGTAAAAAAATCATGAAATTACATAATTTGAGGTCTATAGTCTTTGTTTTAAAAAGTTTCTAGAGAAATTAGAGAAATCTCACTTTTTAAAGCATATAGCCTTCAATTTCTACTATATGTTTAAAAATCATGAAATTTCATAATTTGAAGCCTATAGCCTTTGTTTTAAAGTGTTTCTAGAAAAATTAGTGAAATGTCACTTTTTAAAGCCTATAGCCTTCAATTTCTACTATATGTAATAAAATCACGAAATTACATAATTTGAAGCCTATAGCCTTTGTTTTATAGTGTTTCTAGAAAAATTAGTGAAATCTCACTTTTTAAAGCCTATAGCCTTCAATTTCTACTATATGTAAAAAAATCATGAAATTACATAATTTGAGGTCTATAGTCTTTGTTTTAAAGTGTTTCTAAAAAAATTAGAGAAATCCCACTTTTTAACGCATATAGCCTTCAATTTCTACTATATGTTTAAAAATCATGAAATTTCATAATTTGAAGCCTATAGCCTTTGTTTTATAGTGTTTCTAGAAAAATTAGTGAAATGTCACTTTTTAAAGCCTATAGCCTTCAATTTCTACTATATGTTAAAAAATCATGAAATTACATAATTTGAAGTCTATAGCCTTTGTTTTATAATGTTTCTAGAAAAATTAGTGAAATCTCACTTTTTAAAGCCTATAGCCTTCAATTTTTACTATATGTAAAAAAATCATGAAATTACATAATTTGAAGCCTATAGCCTTTGTTTTATAGTGTTTCTAGAAAAAATATTGAAATCTCACTTTTTAAAGCCTATAGTCTTCAATTTCAACTATATGTAAAAAAATCATGAAATTACATAATTTGAAGCTTATTGCCTTTGTTTTATAGTGTTTCTAGAAAAATTATTGAAATCTCTCTTTTTAAAGCCTATAGGCTTCAATTTCTACTATATGTAAAAAAATCATGAAATTACATAATTTGAGGTCTATAGTCTTTGTTTTAAAGTGTTTCTAGAAAAATTAGAGAAATCCCACTTTTTAACGCATATAGCCTTCAATTTCTACTATATGTTTAAAAATCATGAAATTTCATAATTTGAAGCCTATAGCCTTTGTTTTATAGTGTTTCTAGAAAAATTAGTGAAATGTCACTTTTTAAAGCCTATAGTCTTCAATTTCTACTATATCTAAAAACAATCATGAAATTACATAATTTGAAGTTTTTAGCCTTTGTTTTATAATGTTTCTAGAAAAATTAGTGAAATCTCACTTTTTAAAGCCTATTATAGCCTTCAATTTTTACTATATGTAAGAAAATCATGAAATTACATAATTTGAAGCCTATAGCCTTTGTTTTATAGTGTTTCTAGAAATAATATTGAAATCTCACTTTTTAAAGCCTATAGTCTTCAATTTCAACTATATGTAAAAAAATCATGAAATTACATAATTTGAAGCTTATTGCCTTTGTTTTATAGTGTTTCTAGAAAAATTATTGAAATCTCTCTTTTGAAAGCCTATAGCCTTCAATTTCTACTATATGTAAAAAAATCGTGAAATTACATAATTTGAGGTCTATAGTCTTTGTTTTAAAAAGTTTCTAGAGAAATTAGAGAAATCCCACTTTTTAAAGCATATAGCCTTCAATTTCTACTATATGTTTAAAAATCATGAAATTACATAATTTGAAGTCTATAGCCTTTGTTTTATAATGTTTCTAGAAAAATTAGTGAAATCTCACTTTTTAAAGCCTATAGCCTTCAATTTCTACTATATGTAAAAAATCATGAAATTACATAATTTGAAGCCTATAGCCTTTGTTTTATAGTGTTTCTAGAAAAATTAGTGAAATCTCACTTTTTAAAGCCTATAGCCTTCAATTTCTACTATATGTAAAAAAATCATGAAATTACATAATTTGAAGCCTATAGCCTTTGTTTTATAGTGTTTCTAGAAAAATTATTGAAATCTCTCTTTTTAAAGCCTATAGCCTTCAATTTCTACTATATGTAAAAAAATCATGAAATTACATAATTTGAGGTCTATAGTCTTTGTTTTAAAGTGTTTCTAGAAAAATTAGAGAAATCCCACTTTTTAACGCATATAGCCTTCAATTTCTACTATATGTTTAAAAATCATGAAATTTCATAATTTGAAGCCTATAGCCTTTGTTTTATAGTGTTTCTAGAAAAATTAGTGAAATGTCACTTTTTAAAGCCTATAGTCTTCAATTTCTACTATATCTAAAAACAATCATGAAATTACATAATTTGAAGTCTATAGCCTTTGTTTTATAATGTTTCTAGAAAAATTAGTGAAATCTCACTTTTTAAAGCCTATTATAGCCTTCAATTTTTACTATATGTAAAAAAATCATGAAATTACATAATTTGAAGCCTATAGCCTTTGTTTTATAGTGTTTCTAGAAATAATATTGAAATCTCACTTTTTAAAGCCTATAGTCTTCAATTTCAACTATATGTAAAAAAATCATGAAATTACATAATTTGAAGCTTATTGCCTTTGTTTTATAGTGTTTCTAGAAAAATTATTGAAATCTCTCTTTTTAAAGCCTATAGCCTTCAATTTCTACTATATGTAAAAAAATCATGAAATTACATAATTTGAGGTCTATAGTCTTTGTTTTAAAATGTTTCTAGAGAAATTAGAGAAATCCTACTTTTTAAAGCATATAGCCTTCAATTTCTACTATATGTTTAAAAATCATGAAATTTCATAATTAGAAGTCTATAGCCTTTGTTTTATAATGTTTCTAGAAAAATTAGTGAAATCTCACTTTTTAAAGCCTATAGCCTTCAATTTTTACTATATGTAAAAAAATCATGAAATTACATAATTTGAAGCCTATAGCCTTTGTTTTATAGTGTTTCTAGAAAAAATATTGAAATCTCACTTTTTAAAGCCTATAGTCTTCAATTTCAACTATATGTAAAAAAATCATGAAATTACATAATTTGAAGCTTATTGCCTTTGTTTTATAGTGTTTCTAGAAAAATTATTGAAATCTCTCTTTTTAAAGCCTATAGCCTTCCATTTCTAATATATGTAAAAACAATCATGAAATTACATAATTTGAAGTCTATAGCCTTTGTTTTATAATGTTTCTAGAAAAATTAGTGAAATCTCACTTTTTAAAGCCTATAGCCTTCAATTTCTACTATATGTAAAAAAATCATGAAATTACATAATTTGAAGCCTATTGCCTTTGTTTTATAGTGTTTCTAGAAAAATTATTGAAATCTCTCTTTTTAAAGCCTATAGCCTTCAATTTCTACTATATGTAAAAAAATCATGAAATTACATAATTTGAGGTCTATAGTCTTTGTTTTAAAAAGTTTCTAGAGAAATTAGAGAAATCTCACTTTTTAAAGCATATAGCCTTCAATTTCTACTATATGTTTAAAAATCATGAAATTTCATAATTTGAAGCCTATAGCCTTTGTTTTAAAGTGTTTCTAGAAAAATTAGTGAAATGTCACTTTTTAAAGCCTATAGCCTTCAATTTCTACTATATGTAATAAAATCACGAAATTACATAATTTGAAGCCTATAGCCTTTGTTTTATAGTGTTTCTAGAAAAATTAGTGAAATCTCACTTTTTAAAGCCTATAGCCTTCAATTTCTACTATATGTAAAAAAATCATGAAATTACATAATTTGAGGTCTATAGTCTTTGTTTTAAAGTGTTTCTAGAAAAATTAGAGAAATCCACTTTTTAAAGCATATAGCCTTCAATTTCTACTATATGTTAAAAATCATGAAATTTCATAATTTGAAGCCTATAGCCTTTGTTTTATAGTGTTTCTAGAAAAATTAGTGAAATGTCACTTTTTAAAGCCTATAGCTTCAATTTCTACTATATGTTAAAAATCATGAAATTCATAATTTGAAGTCTATAGCCTTTGTTTTATAATGTTTCTAGAAAAATTAGAGAAATCTCACTTTTTAAAGCATATAGCCTTCAATTTTTACTATATGTAAAAAAATCATGAAATTACATAATTTGAAGCCTATAGCCTTTGTTTTATAGTGTTTCTAGAAAAAATATTGAAATCTCACTTTTTAAAGCCTATAGTCTTCAATTTCAACTATATGTAAAAAAATCATGAAATTACATAATTTGAAGCCTATAGCCTTTGTTTTATAGTGTTTCTAGAAAAATTAGTGAAATCTCACTTTTTAAAGCCTATAGCCTTCAATTTCTACTATATGTAAATTAATCATGAAATTACATAATTTGAGGTCTATAGTCTTTGTTTTAAAGTGTTTCTAGAAAAATTAGAGAAATCCCACTTTTTAAAGCATATAGCCTTCAATTTCTACTATATGTTTAAAAATCATGAAATTTCATAATTTGAAGCCTATAGCCTTTGTTTTATAGTGTTTCTAGAAAAATTAGTGAAATGTCACTTTTTAAAGCCTATAGCCTTCAATTTCTACTATATCTAAAAAAATCATGAAATTACATAATTTGAAGTCTATAGCCTTTGTTTTATAATGTTTCTAGAAAAATTAGTGAAATCTCACTTTTTAAAGCCTATAGCCTTCAATTTTACTATATGTAAAAAAATCATGAAATTACATAATTTGAAGCCTATAGCCTTTGTTTTATAGTGTTTCTAGAAAAATATGAAATCTCACTTTTTAAAGCCTATAGTCTTCAATTTCTACTATATGTAAAAAAATCATGAAATTACATAATTTGAAGCTATTGCCTTTGTTTTATAGTGTTTCTAGAAAAATTATTGAAATCTCACTTTTTAAAGCCTATAGCCTTCAATTTCTACTATATGTAAAAAAATCATGAAATTACATAATTTGAGGTCTATAGTCTTTGTTTTAAAGTGTTTCTAGAGAAATTAGAGAAATCCCACTTTTTAAAGCCTATAGCCTTCAATTTCTACTATATGTTAAAAATCATGAAATTACATAATTTGAAGCCTATAGCCTTTGTTTTATAGTGTTTCTAGAAAAATTAGTGAAATCTCACTTTTTAAAGCCTATAGCCTTCAATTTCTACTATATGTAAAAAAATCATGAAATTACATAATTTGAAGCCTATAGCCTTTGTTTTATAGTGTTTCTAGAAAAATTAGTGAAATCTCACTTTTTAAAGCCTATAGCCTTCAATTTCTACTATATGTAAAAAATCACGAAATTACATAATTTGAAGCCTATAGCCTTTGTTTTATAGTGTTTCTAGAAAAATTAGTGAAATCTCACTTTTTAAAGCCTATAGCCTTCAATTTCTACTATATGTAAAAAAATCATGAAATTACATAATTTGAAGTCTATAGTCTTTGTTTTAAAGTGTTTCTAGAAAAATTAGTGAAATCCACTTTTTAAAGCTATAGCTTCAATTTCTACTATATGTTTAAAAAATCATGAAATTTCATAATTTGAAGCCTATAGCCTTTGTTTTATAGTGTTTCTAGAAAAATTAGTGAAATCTCACTTTTTAAAGCCTATAGCCTTCAATTTCTACTATATGTAAAAAAATCATGAAATTACATAATTTGAAGTCTATAGCCTTTGTTTTATAGTGTTTCTAGAAAAATTAGTGAAATCTCACTTTTTAAAGCCTATAGCCTTCAATTTCTACTATATGTAAAAAAATCATGAAATTACATAATTTGAAGCCTATAGCCTTTGTTTTATAGTGTTTCTAGAAAAATTAGTGAAATCTCACTTTTTAAAGCCTATAGCCTTCAATTTCTACTATATGTAAAAAAATCATGAAATTACATAATTTGAAGCCTATAGCCTTTGTTTTATAGTGTTTCTAGAAAAATTAGTGAAATCTCACTTTTTAAAGCCTATAGCCTTCAATTTCTACTATATGTAAAAAAATCATGAAATTACATAATTTGAGGTCTATAGTCTTTGTTTTAAAGTGTTTCTAGAAAAATTAGTGAAATCCCACTTTTTAAAGCCTATAGCCTTCAATTTCTACTATATGTTAAAAAATCATGAAATTACATAATTTGAAGCCTATAGCCTTTGTTTTATAGTGTTTCTAGAAAAATTAGTGAAATCTCACTTTTTAAAGCCTATAGCCTTCAATTTCTACTATATGTAAAAAAATCATGAAATTACATAATTTGAAGCTATAGCCTTTGTTTTATAGTGTTTCTAGAAAAATTAGTGAAATCTCACTTTTTAAAGCCTATAGCCTTCAATTTCTACTATATGTAAAAAAATCATGAAATTACATAATTTGAAGCCTATAGCCTTTGTTTTATAGTGTTTCTAGAAAAATTAGTGAAATCTCACTTTTTAAAGCCTATAGCCTTCAATTTCTACTATATGTAAAAAAATCATGAAATTACATAATTTGAAGCCTATAGCCTTTGTTTTATAGTGTTTCTAGAAAAATTAGTGAAATCTCACTTTTTAAAGCCTATAGCCTTCAATTTCTACTATATGTAAATTAATCATGAAATTACATAATTTGAGGTCTATAGTCTTTGTTTTAAAATGTTTCTAGAGAAATTAGAGAAATCCCACTTTTTAAAGCATATAGCCTTCAATTTCTACTATATGTTTAAAAATCATGAAATTTCATAATTTGAAGCCTATAGCCTTTGTTTTATAGTGTTTCTAGAAAAATTAGTGAAATGTCACTTTTTAAAGCCTATAGCCTTCAATTTCTACTATTTGTAAAAAAATCATGAAATTACATAATTTGAAGCCTATAGCCTTTGTTTTATAGTGTTTCTAGAAAAATTAGTGAAATCTCACTTTTTAAAGCCTATAGCCTTCAATTTCTACTATATGTAAAAAAATCATGAAATTACATAATTTGAAGCCTATAGCCTTTGTTTTATAGTGTTTCTAGAAAAAATAGTGAAATCTCACTTTTTAAAGCCTATAGCCTTCAATTTCTACTATATGTAAAAAAATCATGAAATTACATAATTTGAAGCCTATAGCCTTTGTTTTATAGTGTTTCTAGAAAAATTAGTGAAATCTCACTTTTTAAAGCCTATAGCCTTCAATTTCTACTATATGTAAAAAAATCATGAAATTACATAATTTGAAGCCTATAGCCTTTGTTTTATAGTGTTTCTAGAAAAATTAGTGAAATCTCACTTTTTAAAGCCTATAGCCTTCAATTTCTACTATATGTAAAAAATCATGAAATTACATAATTTGAAGCCTATAGCCTTTGTTTTATAGTGTTTCTAGAAAAATTAGTGAAATCTCACTTTTTAAAGCCTATAGCCTTCAATTTCTACTATATGTAAAAAAATCATGAAATTACATAATTTGAAGCCTATAGCCTTTGTTTTATAGTGTTTCTAGAAAAATTAGTGAAATCTCACTTTTTAAAGCCTATAGCCTTCAATTTCTACTATATGTAAAAAAATCATGAAATTACATAATTTGAAGCCTATAGCCTTTGTTTTATAGTGTTTCTAGAAAAATTAGTGAAATCTCACTTTTTAAAGCCTATAGCCTTCAATTTCTACTATATGTAAAAAATCATGAAATTACATAATTTGAAGCCTATAGCCTTTGTTTTATAGTGTTTCTAGAAAAATTAGTGAAATCTCACTTTTTAAAGCCTATAGCCTTCAATTTCTACTATATGTAAAAAAATCATGAAATTACATAATTTGAAGCCTATAGCCTTTGTTTTATAGTGTTTCTAGAAAAATTAGTGAAATCTCACTTTTTAAAGCCTATAGCCTTCAATTTCTACTATATGTAAAAAATCATGAAATTACATAATTTGAAGCCTATAGCCTTTGTTTTATAGTGTTTCTAGAAAAATTAGTGAAATCTCACTTTTTAAAGCCTATAGCCTTCAATTTCTACTATATGTAAAAAAATCATGAAATTACATAATTTGAAGCCTATAGCCTTTGTTTTATAGTGTTTCTAGAAAAATTAGTGAAATCTCACTTTTTAAAGCCTATAGCCTTCAATTTCTACTATATGTAAAAAAATCATGAAATTACATAATTTGAAGCCTATAGCCTTTGTTTTATAGTGTTTCTAGAAAAATTAGTGAAATCTCACTTTTTAAAGCCTATAGCTTCAATTTCTACTATATGTAAAAAATCATGAAATTACATAATTTGAAGCCTATAGCCTTTGTTTTATAGTGTTTCTAGAAAAATTGTGAAATCCCACTTTTTAAAGCCTATAGCTTTCAATTTCTACTATATGTAAAAAATCACGAAATTACATAATTTGAAGCCTATAGCCTTTGTTTTATAGTGTTTCTAGAAAAATTAGTGAAATCTCACTTTTTAAAGCCTATAGCCTTCAATTTCTACTATATGTAAAAAAATCATGAAATTACATAATTTGAAGCTATAGCCTTTGTTTTATAGTGTTTCTAGAAAAATTAGTGAAATCTCACTTTTTAAAGCCTATAGCCTTCAATTTCTACTATATGTAAAAAAATCATGAAATTACATAATTTGAAGCCTATAGCCTTTGTTTTATAGTGTTTCTAGAAAAATTAGTGAAATCTCACTTTTTAAAGCCTATAGCCTTCAATTTCTACTATATGTAAAAAAATCATGAAATTACATAATTTGAAGCCTATAGCCTTTGTTTTATAGTGTTTCTAGAAAAATTAGTGAAATCTCACTTTTTAAAGCCTATAGCCTTCAATTTCTACTATATGTAAAAAAATCATGAAATTACATAATTTGAAGCCTATAGCCTTTGTTTTATAGTGTTTCTAGAAAAATTAGTGAAATCCCACTTTTTAAAGCCTATAGCCTTCAATTTTTACTATATGTAAAAAAATCACGAAATTACATAATTTGAAGCCTAAAGCCTTTGTTTTATAGTGTTTCTAGAAAAATTAGTGAAATCTCACTTTTTAAAGCCTATAGACTTCAATTTCTACTATATGTAAAAAAATCATGAAATTACATAATTTGAAGCCTATCGTTTGTTTTATAGTGTTTTTAGAAAAATTGGTAAAATCCCACTTTTTAAAGCCTATAGCTTTCAATTTCTACTATATGTAATAAAATCACGAAATTACATAATTTGAAGCCTATAGCCTTTGTTTTATAGTGTTTCTAGAAAAATAGTGAAATCTCACTTTTTAAAGCCTATAGCCTTCAATTTCTACTATATGTAAAAAATCATGAAATTACATAATTTGAAGCTATAGCCTTTGTTTTATAGTGTTTCTAGAAAAATAGTGAAATCTCACTTTTTAAAGCCTATAGCCTTCAATTTCTACTATATGTAAAAAAATCATGAAATTACATAATTTGAAGCCTATAGCCTTTGTTTTATAGTGTTTCTAGAAAAATTAGTGAAATCTCACTTTTTAAAGCCTATAGCCTTCAATTTCTACTATATGTAAAAAATCATGAAATTACATAATTTGAAGCCTATAGCCTTTGTTTTATAGTGTTTCTAGAAAAATTAGTGAAATCTCACTTTTTAAAGCCTATAGCCTTCAATTTCTACTATATGTAAAAAAATCATGAAATTACATAATTTGAAGTCTATAGCCTTTGTTTTAAAGTGTTTCTAGAAAAATTAGTGAAATCCACTTTTTAAAGCTATAGCTTCAATTTCTACTATATGTAAAAATCATGAAATTACATAATTTGAAGCCTATAGCCTTTGTTTTATAGTGTTTCTAGAAAAATTAGTGAAATCTCACTTTTTAAAGCCTATAGCCTTCAATTTCTACTATATGTAAAAAAATCATGAAATTACATAATTTGAAGCCTATAGCCTTTGTTTTATAGTGTTTCTAGAAAAATTAGTGAAATCTCACTTTTTAAAGCCTATAGCCTTCAATTTCTACTATATGTAAAAAAATCATGAATTACATAATTTGAGTCTATAGTCTTTGTTTTAAAGTGTTTCTAGAAAAATTAGTGAAATCCCACTTTTTAAAGCCTATAGCCTTCAATTTCTACTATATGTTAAAAATCATGAAATTACATAATTTGAAGCCTATAGCCTTTGTTTTATAGTGTTTCTAGAAAAATTAGTGAAATCTCACTTTTTAAAGCCTATAGCCTTCAATTTCTACTATATGTAAAAAAATCATGAAATTACATAATTTGAAGCCTATAGCCTTTGTTTTATAGTGTTTCTAGAAAAATTAGTGAAATCTCACTTTTTAAAGCCTATAGCCTTCAATTTCTACTATATGTAAAAAAATCATGAAATTACATAATTTGAAGCCTATAGCCTTTGTTTTATAGTGTTTCTAGAAAAATTAGTGAAATCTCACTTTTTAAAGCCTATAGCCTTCAATTTCTACTATATGTAAAAAAATCATGAAATTACATAATTTGAAGCCTATAGCCTTTGTTTTATAGTGTTTCTAGAAAAATTAGTGAAATCTCACTTTTTAAAGCCTATAGCTTCAATTTCTACTATATGTAAAAAATCATGAAATTACATAATTTGAAGCCTATAGCCTTTGTTTTATAGTGTTTCTAGAAAAATTAGTGAAATCTCACTTTTTAAAGCCTATAGCCTTCAATTTCTACTATATGTAAAAAAATCATGAAATTACATAATTTGAAGCCTATAGCCTTTGTTTTATAGTGTTTCTAGAAAAATTGGTGAAATCCCACTTTTTAAAGCCTATAGCCTTCAATTTCTACTATATGTAAAAAATCATGAAATTACATAATTTGAAGCCTATAGCCTTTGTTTTATAGTGTTTCTAGAAAAATTAGTGAAATCTCACTTTTTAAAGCCTATAGCCTTCAATTTCTACTATATGTAAAAAAATCATGAAATTACATAATTTGAAGCCTATAGCCTTTGTTTTATAGTGTTTCTAGAAAAATTGGTGAAATCCCACTTTTTAAAGCCTATAGCCTTCAATTTCTACTATATGTAAAAAAATCATGAAATTACATAATTTGAAGCCTATAGCCTTTGTTTTATAGTGTTTCTAGAAAAATTAGTGAAATCTCACTTTTTAAAGCCTATAGCCTTCAATTTCTACTATATGTAAAAAAATCATGAAATTACATAATTTTGAAGTCTATAGCTTTGTTTTATAGTGTTTCTAGAAAAATTAGTGAAATCTCACTTTTTAAAGCCTATAGCTTCAATTTCTACTATATGTAAAAAAATCATGAAATTACATAATTTGAAGCCTATAGCCTTTGTTTTATAGTGTTTCTAGAAAAATTAGTGAAATCTCACTTTTTAAAGCCTATAGCCTTCAATTTCTACTATATGTAAAAAAATCATGAAATTACATAATTTGAAGCCTATAGCCTTTGTTTTATAGTGTTTCTAGAAAAATTAGTGAAATCTCACTTTTTAAAGCCTATAGCTTCAATTTCTACTATATGTAAAAAAATCATGAAATTACATAATTTGAAGCCTATAGCCTTTGTTTTATAGTGTTTCTAGAAAAATTAGTGAAATCTCACTTTTTAAAGCCTATAGCCTTCAATTTCTACTATATGTAAAAAATCATGAAATTACATAATTTGAAGCCTATAGCCTTTGTTTTATAGTGTTTCTAGAAAAATTGTGAAATCTCACTTTTTAAAGCCTATAGCCTTCAATTTCTACTATATGTAAAAAAATCATGAAATTACATAATTTGAAGCCTATAGCCTTTGTTTTATAGTGTTTCTAGAAAAATTGTGAAATCTCACTTTTTAAAGCCTATAGCCTTCAATTTCTACTATATGTAAAAAAATCACGAAATTACATAATTTGAAGCCTATAGCCTTTGTTTTATAGTGTTTCTAGAAAAATTAGTGAAATCTCACTTTTTAAAGCCTATAGCCTTCAATTTCTACTATATGTAAAAAAATCATGAAATTACATAATTTGAAGCCTATAGCCTTTGTTTTATAGTGTTTCTAGAAAAATTGGTGAAATCCCACTTTTTAAAGCCTATAGCCTTCAATTTCTACTATATGTAAAAAAATCATGAAATTACATAATTTGAAGCCTATAGCCTTTGTTTTATAGTGTTTCTAGAAAAATTAGTGAAATCTCACTTTTTAAAGCCTATAGCTTTCAATTTCTACTATATGTAAAAAATCATGAAATTACATAATTTGAAGCCTATAGCCTTTGTTTTATAGTGTTTCTAGAAAAATTGGTGAAATCCCACTTTTTAAAGCCTATAGCCTTCAATTTCTACTATATGTAAAAAATCATGAAATTACATAATTTGAAGCCTATAGCCTTTGTTTTATAGTGTTTCTAGAAAAATTAGTGAAATCTCACTTTTTAAAGCCTATAGCCTTCAATTTCAACTATATGTAAAAAATCATGAAATTACATATAATTTGAAGTCTATAGTCTTAGTTTTAAAGTGTTTCTAGAAAAATAGTGAAATCTCACTTTTTAAAGCCTATAGCTTTCAATTTCTAGTATATGTAAAAAAATCATGAAATTACATAATTTGAAGCCTATAGCCTTTGTTTTATAGTGTTTCTAGAAAAATAGTGAAATCTCACTTTTTAAAGCCTATAACCTTCAATTTCTACTATATGTAAAAAAATCATGAAATTACATAATTTGAAGCCTATAGCCTTTGTTTTATAGTGTTTCTAGAAAAATAGTGAAATCTCACTTTTTAAAGCCTATAACCTTCAATTTCTACTATATGTAAAAAAATCATGAAATTACATAATTTGAAGCCTATAGCCTTTGTTTTATAGTGTTTCTAGAAAAATTGGTGAAATCCCACTTTTTAAAGCCTATAGCCTTCAAGTTCTACTATATGTTTAAAAATCATGAAATTTCATAATTTGAAGCCTATAGCCTTTGTTTTAAAGTGTTTCTAGAAAAATTAGTGAAATGTCACTTTTTAAAGCCTATAGCTTTCAATTTCTACTATATGTAATAAAATCACGAAATTACATAATTTGAAGCCTATAGCCTTTGTTTTATAGTGTTTCTAGAAAAATTAGTGAAATCTCACTTTTTAAAGCCTATAGCCTTCAATTTCAACTATATGTAAAAAAATCATGAAATTACATATATAATTTGAAGTCTATAGTCTTAGTTATAAAGTGTTTCTAGAAAAATAGTGAAATCTCACTTTTTAAAGCCTATAGCTTTCAATTTCTAGTATATGTAAAAAAATCATGAACTTACATAATTTGAAGCCTATAGCCTTTGTTTTATAGTGTTTCTAGAAAAATAGTGAAATCTCACTTTTTAAAGCCTATAACCTTCAATTTCTACTATATGTAAAAAAATCATGAAATTACATAATTTGAAGCCTATAGCCTTTGTTTATAGTGTTTCTAGAAAAATAGTGAAATCTCACTTTTTAAAGCCTATAACCTTCAATTTCTACTATATGTAAAAAAATCATGAAATTACATAATTTGAAGCCTATAGCCTTTGTTTTATAGTGTTTCTAGAAAAATTGGTGAAATCCCACTTTTTTAAAGCCTATAGCCTTCAATTTCTACTATATGTAAAAAATCACGAAATTACATAATTTGAAGCCTATAGCCATTGTTTTATAGTGTTTCTAGAAAATTTGTGAAATCTCCGTTTTTAAAGCCTATAGCCTTCAATTTCTACTATATGTAAAAAATCACGAAATTACATAATTTGAAGCCTATAGCCTTTGTTTTATAGTGTTTCTAGAAAAATTAGTGAAATCTCACTTTTTAAAGCCTATAGCCTTCAATTTCTACTATATTTGGACTAAGGGGCTCGGTTGGATTTCAAAGCAGCAGCCCTCCTACGAAGTCTAGGGCACTCGTTGAAGAGATTCACGGTGCACCGGGAAGACAGAACCACGTGGGTCCCACCTCCCCACCCCTTTTCTTCTTTTCACTTCCCTTTCTCTCTTTTCTTTCCTCACTCTCCCGTGTCTCTTTCCCCCTCATTTTCTCTTCTTCTTCTTTCTCTCTTCTCCAATCCCTCACCCAACTCCATTAATGTTCAAGATCAAGTTAGCCTTGCTCATCTAGTGTATTGTGGGTAAGTGTAGAGTATTTCTTTTTCTCCATTGATGTCTATTTCTCTCCAATCTCGATTTTGGGGTTTTAGGGTTTAAATTGGGGGTTTTTGATTTTGTTGAAAATCTGAGGTTTATGATATGTTCCCTAGGGTCTCAACCAACTAGAGAAGCTCCGGGTAACTCATCCTAGCTCCGGGTGGTGTCTTGGAGCTCATTGGAGTAATTTGTGAGTAATGGGTTATTTATGGTTTATGTTTGATTTTGATTGATATTGTGAATTTCTTGCTATGATAGTTGATAGGAACTGTGATTGGTTGATATATGATTGATATTGCATGTTGGTTGTGTATGATTTGGATGGGTTGTGGTGAAAATGTGGATTCGGAGATGATTTTCGCGAAGTTTTCTGCAGAATTTCGTCTCTGACCCAGGCAGTAATCGATTACAGCGAATTGGTAATCGATTACTGTAGTCGATTACTGCGGGTTTGTAATCGATTACAAACTGCTTATTTTCGCAAAAATTCTCTTCAAAACGAAATTTGAAACTGGTAATCGATTACAGGGGCTTGTAATCGATTACATCAGTACTAAAACTCTATTTTCAAGACTTTAACTCAAAATCTTTATACATTCAAGTTATGCTTTCAAATTCATTCGTTCACCACTACCCCAAAACCCGATACTAGATGTTATGATGTTATGTTGATGATGATTGAATGAAATGCGAATATGCGATTGTGAAATGATAACGATTAAATGACAAATAAGATTGGTTGATTCGGCCTGAGGAGGGGCATAGCTCCCGGGGTCGAGTATTAAGAAAGTCTGAGGAGGGACTGGGCTCCCGGGATCTCTAATAATAAATACACTTGTAATAGGAATGGATAAGACGAATTGTGGAATGTGTTGTATGTGATCATGATGTTGTTGCATAAACTGTTTTTAATCTATTATTCACTGAGCGTATGACTCACCCATTCATACAAACCATTTTCAGATTCAGGTGAAGATCAGGAGGCGAGCCCTTCCGTTCCTCCAAGCTCTTAGCTTTGGTGAGCCTCAATATGTAGAGGCGTTATCTTATGTCTGTTATGTCAGTAGTATGATCCATAGGTTTACAAACAGGATTGTCTAAGTTATGTATGCGTTGTAAGTCTAATTAAGACTTGTTGTATTTCTGTTGGATTATGTTGGCTCATGGATTGAGCAGGATGTTATGACCATATAATATGTATTACGGAATCAGGGATGATACGGGAGAAATCATTGAATGCTTGTCCAAATGTTGTGGACTGGTTTGAAAACTTCACGGAGTCCTTTACAAACTCATTGCCAACAACTGACATCATAGTAAGTTTTTCAACAGTGAGAAGCAAGCACTCTAATCTTTGAAAAGAAATAGTCATGAATAAAAGACAGTACATGATATAAAACATTTTAATTTACAGCAGTAACAGTTTAAACTAGAATAGGTTTGAGTGTTGCTGAGAAAATAAAATTCAAGATTATGCCTTAAGGTAAAAAGAAAATCAAGAATGCCCATTAATAGTCCTCAATAAAAAAAATGAGATAAAACTCTGTCACTAAATTTCTAACCAATGCTAGAGAGAGTTCAGTGTAATACTGACATAAAGCAGCAAAGACAAGCAAACAAATCCACGACTGGGCTCTCTTACCAGAAAAAGGTTGGCCACAAAAAGGACATAGTTGTAAATCATCATTTAGAGAAGATCTGAAACGGATAATTCGAGATTATAAGATAAAGATGGATTGTTTGATTAATACAAAACAAATAATCTATAAGAATGCTAATTAAGATGTATTGAGCAAATCTTACTTGAAAACATGAAAATCATTTCCACAATTCGGACACTGCATTTCCAAGGAGAATAAAAGTCAGTGAAGGTACAATTCACCTTAGCATAGACTACTTCTAAATATTCAATCATATAATAACAGGATAGCAACAAATTCAGATCAAAATAATGAAAAGGCTAGCTCTAAAAATTGTACAGTTGGGGGCAATGATTTCAAATTTTAACATGGAAATGTGTAAATGCAATAAAGTAAAGGAATGTAAGTCTGCAATACATCCATAAATTAAAAATGGCAATGCAATGGGTTGAAATATAGAAGAAGCCTCACAGTGCCTTGCATTATATCTCGTCCAACCCACCAGAGGAAGGCACCAAGACCTACTATTGGTATTAACACCGCAAAGATCTGCAAATGGGAAAAGAAAAGGTGAGGAGAAATCAAACCACTCAGATAATACAATTACATAAACTAATTTTGGAGGGAAAAGATTATCATAAGACATTAGGCACCACCAACGAACAAAAGGATAACTCTTTGCCAAAGAAAAGTAATTTACATCATCGAGGAAGTATTTGTACCACACAACTTTTTTAACAGAATATCACAACAAGTAATGCTGTTGTTTCCAAAGGTGAAAAATGGATATGGAAGCATGCAAATAAGAGGAAAATATGCTTAAACAACCAACATCAAAGAGCATGATGAGCCTTGCAGAATAATAAGGTTACTACTCTGACCAATGGTTATAGTTGCATCAACAACCTCTCCATTCACGGGTTAAGGCTACATAAACATCAATTTTGAGAAGCCTCATGCACTCCCTTGGTTATTTGATGCTAGAAAAATCGGATCTTAAGTTCTAACTAACATAAGGAGTTTGGGTGACAATTATTGATTAATTATCAAACTTGGCTTTAAAAAAATGGAGCCTGCTCATCAGTAAAACAAGGACTAAATCAATCAGCACATGAAGACGGGTTACTCAAGATCAAATTGGAATAGAATATACAATATACAGAATCCTTAATGTGCAATTGTGCACTATTAAACTTGCATATATAGTTCATGACAATAATAAGCTAATTAGTTATTAAGCTAAATATGATCCACTTAAGTAAATAAGAATGTAAAAGCAAACCAAGAGAGAGGAAGGCAGAAAAATACCCAAATGGAGACAATAGCATCCAAAATCCAGCCAAGTTGTCCGGTCATTGAAAGGTAAAGCAGTGGTACCATTACTCTTCCACCACCACAGCCTCCACCACCAACTGCTGCTGAACCTCCACCGGACCGCGCAATGTACCGCCGCCGCCGCTGCTGAGCGGTGCGCGCTGCTGCTTCAAGCCACTAAGGTTTGATCCCTCTGCATTAGCATCTCTACTGAATCTGATACAGATTTTAATGATGCTACTTCTGCTCTTATCTTTCTCAACTCTCTTTGTTTTTTAAGCCAAAACTGCATCTTTGGTTTCTGATATGCCTCTATTTTTTTTTTTCTAAATGTTTTAATATATATATATATGTCGTGTAATCCCTACTAGATAGCCCTTAATGCTTAAGTCATTTTAGGCTATTTCATAAGGTCACCTTCTGTTATCATGTTTTATTCTTTACTTTAAAATATATATACGCGGAAAATAGGCGGGAGTAAAATTTTGCAACTCGTTTACGATATAGCTGCCGGCTAACATAGGTTCGGACTAACATAGGTCCGGACTTAAAATAAATAACACAAACAACTGAAATGAATTCATAACTGAAATGCAAATCAATATATATAGGTCTAATAAGCGGAAGACTGAAAAATAAACTAAGGCCGGGTCTGCTCCTCGCTAGCTCCATGGTCCTGCTCTGTCTGCTCCTCTATAATATGGGGGGAAAACATAGGGTGAGCACTGGGAAGTGACTCAGTAGAGGAAGCCGCCCCGGGTTTAATTAAGAAATAGGTGAAATATGAATGCATTTCAGGTATTAGTTTAAAAGAAGTCTTTCCCCGGAACGTCTTACCTAAGTGCGTCTTATTCATTTTAATTAAACAGTCAATATGGCATAAATAAATAAAGTCTTCGTGTAGTGTACTAGTGCCCTTATACATATAAATTGATAACTCATAAGATAATATAATACATTTAGCCAAACAATTTATCTTGCATTAATCAATCTTTGGCACTGCCCGCCCTCCTGTACTCCTCCACATCACCGGCTCATAGGCATGAGCTCATCCTATACTATGGGGAGAGGGGTACCGTCTTCTTCTACCAATGAGGCTATTCACCAAGGTTGTCATCCCTTGATTTATAGCCCCATCAGTATCCAAAGACGGGAGTGTTTTATTATAACTGTAACTTTGTCTTTGCGTCCCTTTTGACGTCTTTGCCGTTATTAATGTCTTACAGGGTATATATACATATATAGCATCAATACATCACATAACAACATGTAAACATACATAATAAATCATGCCAACATATATAAATCATGCACAATCGTATATAACACTCATATGGGTCGTAGAACACATTAGGGTACACAAAAGGTCAAAACAGTTAATTTTCGTAAAATCTGCAGCGTTGTAATCGATTACATCGGGAATGTAATCGATTACTGTAATCGATTACAGAGACCCTGTAATCGATTACCAGAGTGTCATGTTTGCTCGCGATTGGAAATTCTCAGCTCGTAATCGATTACGAACCCGTGTAATCGATTACGAACGCGAGCTTTGTCATTAACACCGTTAACTTTTCCGTCCAGGGACCTTATGATGTCCAACGTTTGACATTGTCATTGACCATTTAGGGTATTTTCGATTATCAAGGACCACCTTGTCCGACGCTGAAATTGTCAAGGACCAGTATGGGGGTTTACTCTAAAATTTTAGTTTGGTGTGTCGCCATGTCCGTGTCTGTGTATGTGCTTCTAGGTTATATACTTTAAAATATGAGGTTTCTCTATTTTTTTAGATACATTATAAAAAAAACTATAGACTTTAAGATATTTTATATATACTAGAAATGAAGGCTATATACTTTACAATTTGAGATTTTACTATTTATTTAGATACACTATAAAAAATTATTATAGACTTTAAATTATGAAATCACATGACTTTTTATATATAGTCGAAATTTAAGCCTATATACTTTAAAATGTGAGATTTCTCTATTTTTTTAGACACACTATAAAAACAGACTATAGATTTTTAATTATGAAATTACTTAATACTCGTACATATACTAGAAATTAAAGGCTATATACTTTACAATGAGAGATTTCACTAATTTTTTATATACATTACAAAAAAAATACTATAGACTTTAAATTATGAAATTACATGTTTTCTTTACATATACTAAAAATTGAAGGCTATATGCTTTAGAATGTGATATTTCTCTATTTTTCTAGACACATTATAA
Source organism: Aeschynomene evenia (assembly GCA_013621005.1). Classification (NCBI taxonomy): domain Eukaryota; kingdom Viridiplantae; phylum Streptophyta; class Magnoliopsida; order Fabales; family Fabaceae; genus Aeschynomene; species Aeschynomene evenia. Next base: position 429,353 of record CM024263.1, on the reverse strand, counting down.
AAAAAGACTACATAATATAGATTATGGAATTACATAATTTTTTATATACATTAAAAAATTGAAGGATATACATTTTCAAATGTGTGAGGGTGTCATGGGTTTGCAAGCTGATGGATATCCCGAGTGTCACGGGTGTGAAGGATGTCACAGATGTTCAGGGTGTCACGGGTGTCTAGGATGTTATGGGTGTTCAGGGTATCATGGATGTCCAGGGTGTCAATGGTGTTGGGTTGTCCAGGGTGTCAATGGTGTCAGGTTGTCCAGAGTGTCGATTGTGTCAGGTTGTCCAGGGTGTCAAGGTGTCCAGGATGTCACGATTTTAAGGGTTTCAGGGTGTTCGGGTGTTCATTGGTGTCTAGAGAGCAAGGGTACCATAGGTGTTACAGGTGTCACGGGTGTCCATGGTGTTACGGGTGTCAAGGCTGTCAAGGTGTCCAGGATGTCATGGGTGTTCAGGTTGTTACGGGTGTCCAGGGTTTCAAGGTGTCATAGATGTGAGATTTTTATTTTTTAATATTACAAATAAAAAAAGGCTATAGACTTTAAATTATGAAATTACATGATTTTTTTACATATACTGAAAATTGAAGGCTATATACTTTAAAATATGAGATTTTTCTATTTTTCTAATTACAGTATAAAAGAAGATTACATGATATAAATTATGGAATTACATAACTTTTTATATACATTAAAAAATCGAAGGCTATATATTTTCTAATGTGTGAGGATATCATGGGTGTCTAAGGTGATGGATATCCCCGGTGTCACGGGTGTGGAGGATGTCACAGATGTCCAGGGTACTGTCACGGGTGTATAGGATGTTACGGGTGTCTAGGGTGTCATAGATGTCCAATGTGTCACAAGTGTCCAAGAGTTCAGGGTGTCAAGGTTTCTAGGATGTCACAATTTTAAGGGTTTCAGAGTGTTAGGGTGTTCACTGGTGTCTTGAGTGCCAGGGTATCATAGGTGTCCAGACTGTCACAGATATCACAGGTGTCTATGGTGTCATGGGTCTCCAGAATGTCTACGGTGTCACAGGTGTCAAGGTTGTCAAGATGTCACTTGTGTCATGGGTATTCAGAGTGTCAAGGTGTCCTAGATGTCCTGGTTTTCATGATGTCATAGATGTGAGATTTTTTCTATTTTTTAATATAACAAATAAAAAAAGGACTACAAAATTTAAATTATAAAATTACATAGACATACAAGATTAAAATTATTAAAGACAATATACATTGAAATATACAACTTCAATAATTTTTAAATGTTATAGAAAATAAAGTCTATATTCTTTGAAATATAAAATTTAGCAATTTTTTATTTTCATGATAACAAAAGTCTTTATACTTTAAAATGTGGATATTACACAATTTTTTAAGTAATGAAAAATTCAAGGTTATATACTATAAAATATTATATTATACAATTTTTTAATATAGTAAAAGACTAAAGACTATAATACATTAAATATATTATACAACTTTTTCATATAGTAGAAAATTAAAGACAACATGCTTTCAAATGTAAGGTTTCATAATTTTTATATTATAGAAAACTAATTAAAAATTATATATTTTAATATGAGATCGCACAAATTTTTTATATTATACAAAATTAAAGACTTTATGATTTGAAATATGGATTTAACACAATTTTTATATTAATGAAAAAAATTAAGACTATATTTTAAAATATTAGATTATATAAATTTTTTACGTAATAAAAAATTAAAGGCAATATACAAATATTTCCTATAAAATTGTGACTTAATTATTCATTATACTAGAGGATGTGTAGAACTGAATAACCTCTATCAAGTCAAACTTTAATTATTTAAAATTTTATTCTGATTATTATCTTAAACATATTATTTTGTTATTATCATTATTCATTTTTATTATAAGGATTTTTGCCTCCATATTTTTCTTTTAAAAAAATAGAAATTAATAATAAAAGTAAAAATATCTCATAAATTAATTGATTTGCATAACATTAACGTATTTAAGTATAGGTATATTAGGAGTGCATAAAATTAACTTATTACCAAGCGGTTCAACACCAGTTATTGAGAAAGCAGTTTTTGGGGTTAGCTAGATCAAATACCGGGCCAGTTCTCAATTCAACTAGTCCAACCGGCTAGTCGGTCCAATTTTCAGAACCATAAACATATGCATCAAAATATACACTGCTGTGATATTGAATCAAAAGATTTAAAATATATGAATTCTAGATGAAGCCAAACAACGATAAATCTAAAAAGGAAAATATCCGGTGTTTGAAAAACAACATGCGTAAGTCACAGCTATCTTTGCATCTTTCCGGCAGAGTGTAGATAAATTGCAACAGAGACAACACTGCAAACATATTCAGCAAATTAAAGACAAAGAAAAAAGGTATGTATTTTGTGAAAAGATGTAACTTAAAAGCTATTACCCCAAGGCACATCAAAATGAAGAGTTTCAAATTTTGATTGGAGTTAGCATTGAAAGCCTAAGCCATCAAAGGAGGAAATTTATCACTATAATTTCAGATGTTGAGATGATTTTTTATAAATCGGTGTGCTCCACACACGGCGAGCAAATTGATAATAAGTGCTTGTTTGCTTTACATTGACTTTTTTGAGTAATGTTATTTTTGTTTGGGTAAAATTGCATATTGGCAACCTCTAGGAAACATGGACACACCAATACTACATCATGTTACGTGTCCGACACCCAGTGAACTCTAACACTAAGTAAACACCTGTCCGACATGCGTCCAATAAAAAATAATTTTTTCGAGGTTGGACACACGTTGAGCACACACCAGACACATCGTCGTCCACTATGGATACAAGTCGGATACATCGTAGACACGACACATTCTTTTTCTTTTTTGATTTTTTTATATTTTATGAAAAAACTTCAGATCAAATTCAACCTAAATTTACTTGACTCAAAAAAACTTAAATTAAATATGTATTTTTAACCAAAAATAAAAGAAGTTTTATTAAAAAATATTGATTATATATATATATATATATATATAATGCTTGTGTCCTGTAATTTTTTAATTTGGTATGTCTTCGTGACCATGTTCATGTCTTACAAACTTAATGTTCAACATCTTAAAAGTAGTCTCGTGAAAGTGTTATTGAATATGCATTTCATTTTACTTCTATAAAACTGAAATAGTGTTTTTACCGGATTGCCACTACTATTACTCTCTTTTGGAATAAAATTATTGGTTTTTCGTATTTTTACATGTAAAAGTAATTCTACCTTATCCAATCCATCTTAATTTTTTACTTCTTTCAAAGGTAATTCAGTAATTCTTCTAAAAGTTAAACCAAACTTACATTGTACCAAGGAAGAAGGCGAGGGAAAGATGGAAGCCAAAAAGGTAGACAGAAACAACTGCTGTAAGAAGCATTGCCACTGAAGTAGAATACACCTGTGTAAAAATTGGAAAGTTGAACACAAATTTGAGTTCCACCTTGGAGGGTTGGTGCCTATAAAAGTGTTGTGATGCCCCAAAAACTAAACAAAACAATTATAAGCACATTTAAAGATTACATTTAATGTAAAATACTAATCATGATCCAGCTCTAATCAATAGGTAAGGAATGGATATAACTAACGTACAATTAGATCATTAGGTGAGATTTAAGAAATCATAATTATATGAAATACATATGCTAACATTTCCTGTTCATGCAACCTCTGATTGTATCACATTTTTATTGATTTTGTCTTTCAATATCTTCTGAAAAATAGAATGAGAGATCAAACAATACAGAAATAGAATAGAGAGAAAGCTCAAAACTCAGGACACTGCCTTTCACGAAAGGAAAATGAAAGATCGGCACACTCTATAGCTTTAAATATTTCTCTACTCTATTCCAGCAAATCCGGTGAATCTAATAAGACAAACAGTAATGGTACTAGATTCTTTCACTTAATACATTGATAAGATAACTGAAATCCCCTGTCATTAACATATGATTTACCCAGACAGATTTACCAGTAATGACATTGTAATTTCCAATAATCAATATATGATTTCCCATTTGTTAAATTGGTATACCCAAGGTGCTTTACAACTATCATTGTGCTTTGTTTTAAAAATACAACTTAATCCTCTGCCTCTTCAAACTCTTTTGGTTTATGGATAAAGAAAAGTAAAAAATGAATTGGAACGAACAACATATAACTGATTTGGGATTTGGAGTTTGTGTAGTCCATACAATTCAACTACTATTCATCGCCATTTATGATTCAAAGGTATATCTTAATCACTGGCTTGTTGAATTGGATTAAACTGTGGTTCAAACCACAAATAGTACACTTTTTTTTATAGTTGCAGACTTTTTATTATAAATAAGATTAAATATTGCTGAATTTGAGCAATACTATCGAAGATATGAAAATAACAACAACAATAATAAAATGACTAATAACTGACAGAGCATAGTTGATGGTTTAACAAGTTAGGAGAAAATTTCACTATGTGGATTCGTTTCAAATCTAACAACAAAGTGATATTTCAGCTAGGACTGACTCACCTTTAATTTCTACATCTATTTGAATTGTCATTCTCTAATTAGATACTTCATATCCATATGGTACTCCAGGTATGTGCAAAAAGTTTAAGTGTTTAACAGATTAGAACATTTAATACACATGTCATTTAATGATTGTAGAATCTGACACCAAACATCTAATGAACTTAACGTCAGTTTTGTCCTTAAAGAATAATGGGGTCCATAGTAAAACAACCATATCATATAATCATACACAAAGTCAAACTCAGATCTTGCAAAATTATAGGTGTATTTGACTATCCATAGAATCATCATGCATGTCCTTAAGATTAGAAACAAGAAAAAGAAAAGGTCAATTTGGATAAAACCATGTTTACTTTTATCAAATGAACAAATACAATTGTAAGAAATCTGTTCATCTTATTTAAAATCATGGATGTGTCAAATTCCATTGATGCGTATAAATATTTAGTAGCAGAATGCAGAAATATCATAATACAGTCATAAACCAACATCTTACCTTCACAATGTTGTCAGCATACTTCATGACCATTGAAACAGCAATTCCACTGCAAACAGAAACAACCATGTAAATGCATGGCATGAATGCACAATAGAAATTAAAAAACTTCTAACCAAAAAAAAATGATAACTTATTTTGCATTCATTTGCATTTTGTTTCTGTGTGATGGAAGTGATATACAGACAAAGACATACAACACAGACAAACAAAGGCAGAGAGACTGAGAGAGAACTTGACAAGTAAAAGGAAAACACCCTCAATAGACAACAGTTAAGAAAATTGAAAGCACAAAGATACAATTGGAAAAAGACTTGCTTCACATAGTTAGCACTTAACCCTTGCTGATATTTTCCTATACACTCTTACTAACCATCAAAACTTTGGTTTTTTTTTATCTCTTTGTCACTCGTACTCCACATCACAGGAAGAAAAATAAGAATCAGCCACACAATGACAAAAATAAATAACTAAATCATAATCAACTATTAGATCATTTTCAAACTTTTGCTCGTTATCAGTTATCACATGGTAGTGAACTAGAATCCAACAAGATACATATCATGAATGATAATTCAGGTAAAACTCCCAGCATTCAAGAAAATTTATAAAAACTCATCAGTTAACATATTTTACCTGAGTGCATGGTTGAAAATCATGAGAACAGTAATGAATGAATATCCATGGAAAAATCCCCTGAATATAGACAAGGCAAAGCAAAAAAGACATATATTATTGACAGGAGAATTTAGGCCAACATATATCATATTTTGTTCTGAAAAAGAAGCAAAATAGTGAAAAGAATGAAGATTGAAAGAAACTGCAAAAAAGTCCAAAAGAAGAGCAATTACTCGTTGACCACTGCATCAAAATCTTGAACCAGTATTGCAACAGCATTGAAACCCATGCCGAAGATATAAAGCCAGAAGTTCTGGACATTTATATTGCGTGAAGGACGCTTTTTAATAATAGCCTTCAAAAATTATCAAAATAAAAAATCACTAAATGCCACATCATAGAGCTCAAAAACATTACTCTGTGCAGACTGTCATGTGGATTGACTAATCAAGTTAAGCTCAAGAATGAATAAATTCATATAGACTAATTTAATAATTTCAACTTGATACAAAAAGGTTTGATTTTAAAACACTTTTAACGGATTCTGTCTAACAAAAGAGGTCATTGAGATAGTAAAACTTTTGGATTTAAATTGAGGTGGATTGCCATTTCATCAAACATTAAGGAGTCAATGTAATGTACTCTCAATTAACATTACCTCCGTATATACTCCTGCAAATCCACTCAAGAATGCCATGACCTGAAAAGGAAATGCTCAATGTGATAAATTTATATTTTATTACTTTATATTTCTAATGTGAGAGCACCAGAAATGTTAACTCACAATTGCCATTACCCAACCTTGAAAGGGAGTTTGAAGAACGTGATCAGAACTGAAAAGAAAAGGTAACTTTTAAAGCAAATTTAATGAATTATTATCAATATATGAAACATCAACAATATAAACTTCTAGAATAATGTTAGGACACCATTTGTTAGGCAGGTTTATGCAAGAGTAAAAAAGAGGCAAGTGAATGACGGTCAGGTTCCACGCACAATTGCAACTAATATACCAGAGGAAGAAGTTGGGAGAGTGAGAGGTGGTTGAAATAGGCAGGACATATTGTTAGAAGGAAGTATGATTTGATTCCCACTATTTATGTATGAAACATCCAAGGTGACTAACTGAATATCACATATTTTCTTGCGGTGATGCTTACTCCTTTACTAACCTTATGTTTATATGACTCATTCTTTTGTTACATAACAGCTTGTACATAAGCATTTTATGAACATGTTTATTAATATAGCACATATGTAAAGCAGTGCCACAAGAACATAATAATGTCAATATATTAAGACATAAGCGATGGCCATGTATCAGAACTGGACTACTTTGAATTCAACTGGGCTGTAGTACAGCCAGCACTGAGTAGAATAAAAGCAGCCCACTGAATCTCACTTAACCTGAAATGTAAATAGACACACAATATTGATCAGAATCAGGAACTATGAATTTGGGGCAATATGATCAATCATAGTAAATATACTCAGTCATTAGTCTCAAATTATAAACTTAGCATAGGGAGGATATGACATTGCCTCACTCATTCACCAAAAAGCTTATATAATGATATGAGAATTAATAAAAAAAAATTATTTTAAAGAAAAAGAAACAACACACAGCTACCTTTTCTTAAGTATAATTCTGTACAGGACACCTGTACTGATGATATTTAAGTTCTTCAATATCTGATAGCCAGGAGCATCTACATATGCAAAGATGTAATACTGCCAACAAATTGAGCGGTAAATACAATCAGATTTCAGAAAGCATTAACATATTTGTTGTTCAAACAGAGTTATAGAATGGTCCTGTTGTCACCATAAACCACATAACCATCCATCACCAACCTGAAGCAAATTTTTGACAAGGTAAAGTGCTGCTGGAATAGGATACACTATAACTTCATCTAATGTTGTGCTCAACCTAGTTTCAAGAAATGATATACATTTAATAAGGCAAGGAAAAGGAAAAGGCTCAAATAAAAGATGAAATTGCAAATACTCAAACACAAACAGGACAATTTAAGTAAAACCATTGGCCTAATCAAAACACTACTAAAAGGGATAGGTTCAGCCTCATGAACTCCCCCCCTGAAGAAGACCGAAGACGTCTGCTCAGATCTTCCCCACACAGCAGGGAAAAAAAATACTGTGCAGAAGAAGTTATGTAAATATCATAATATAATAACAAACTGTCATGAAGAATACAATCCTAAATCCCATTAATGTGGATCTTTGGCTTCAAAAGTAAGCTTTTGAAATCATAGCAGCATGTGCCTTGGTTATCTTGTGCAATTTTGCTTGCTTGTAGGTGGCTAAGAACCAAGTTGTCAATCGAATTCACAAGGTAAACAACTACCTTATTCCTACTATTAACTATCCCTCCATTTTTTTTTCTCCTGAAGAGGTAATAAAGAAGCCAAAAGTTTTCCAATGCAATTCACGATCAAATCAATCAACCTCCAACAATGTCAAAAAAAGCAAATATTGAATTGCAAAACTTCACAACCATACAAAAGATACAATATGCCACAAATACAGCATGAGGAAAATCACGAGCTTCTTTGTTTTTTAAAGGGGGAAAAGAGAGAGAGAGAGAGTACGATCACCTATTGTCCTCAGTTACACCTTCTGTTTTCCATATTCTTGCCAGGGCGACCAGGGATATAGCACATTTTAAAGTCTCCACCTATAAACAAAAGAACAACGGTAAATTATTGATGAGCCAGGTTAAAACCTATGGTCAATCGACTATGGCCACAAGTAATTAACGATAGAGAAAGCTTAAAAAAGAAGAAAAGAAATAGTGCATAGAATAGACAGCATGAGATATATCCTCACCAAAAAGTTTGCAGTAGTGACACTATACTCATACTTGCCGGCTCTCTTGGACCAAACGATAAGAATGGCTTGCGAACTAGTAAGAATAGTCAATGCAAGTGTAACAACTGACCTATAACAAGAGGGAGGGGATAAGAATTGAGAATTCGAACACTTAATCTTGTTGTTACTCTATGCTACGCATGCTTAATTAATTGAACGAAAGATAATGGACAGACTTGCACTTCCACTTTGCTTTCGCCCTGTGGCTATCAATTTTGGATTCTCCCACGGAGGCCAAATGGGTGGTATCTGGGACTACTGCAACAGTAGAAAGAAGGAAGAGACTTATTATTTTATTTGGAAGGTGAAGCTGTAAACACAACGCACCAAAATAAATAGATCAAAATGCATACATACATATATACATACCCGCACTGGACAACAACACCGATTTTTCACGCAAACTCTCAACATCTTCAACGACAGCTCTCCTAACTTCATCCTAGAACGATGCATCAAATAAACACTATATTCTATTATTAAATCAATCAATCGCTCAAAGAAAATGTGCTGAAAAAAATCCTCATCAACACGTTAAAATCACCTCGTCTCTAATTTTCCTGTACTCCATTTTTTGAGCATGAGTAGAAGGCTTCGAACTCTTATCAATTTTTTTCAGCTGCAACAGATCTCATCTGTGTCTCAGGCTCTAAGCAGGTAAAGCTGCCTCTCTACACTCTAATCTAATCTATTTATTTCCCTTTTTTTTTAATTTAGTTTTTACGTATTAATTTTTGGTCGTTTTTTTTTTTTTTGGTGTTTGAATCATATCCGTTGCCTTTATACGCGGCAGCCGTAAAGAAGCAAAGGCGGAAGACGCGGCCTCAAAATCACAGAGACCTAAACAAAAACCCTAAAAAACACCGAAACACAAATAAGAAACCAAAAAACGTAAAATGAAAACACAATATCACTAAAAACACAGAAACAAGTACCCAAAAAAACAAAACTAAAACACAAGAAGCAGAACCCTGGAAAAGGCGTAAATCATCCAAAACATAAATAAACCAAACAAAGCACAATCAGAAAGATGATTATACTTGTAGATCTGTAATACCTAACAGAAACAATATAATAACAAATTTATATATATATTAAATAGGTAAAAATATCATTTTGGTCATGTAACTTTTACTCAATTTTGATTTTGGTCCGGTATCTTTTATTTTTTTATTTTTGTCCTGTAACTTTGCAAACGTCAACTATTTTGGTCCTCCGTCTAAACTCCGTTAGTGAGCTGCTGATGTGGCACTAACGGTGCTGATGTGGATGCCACGTGGTGCTGACATGGACGTCACGTGGTGCTGATATGGACGCCACGTGGCGCTGACATGGAAACAGGACCAAATTCACCTTCCTAGAAAAAGAAACAGGACAAAATTCAAAATTGGATAAAAGTTACATGACCAAAATAAAAAAAAACTAAAAAAGAAAAGGGACTAAAATGAGCTTAATAAAAAAATGAAAGAGGACCTGCATAAAATTGATGTAACAAATAACTTGTCTAATCTAGATTATATATAATATTACTCGAACGTGTTTTTAATTTGTTTGAAACACATAATTTACTTAATTGCTATAACAATATCTATTCATAATGTGACTAATAAATTAACAAAATGTTATGTAAGATTTGACTATATCGAAAAATAAAAAATAAAAAATTGAATATTGTGCACATGAAGTATAAATATCAACTAAATACATCCAAAAAGTTACTAATAACTTCATACACTATAGCAACAAGAGTGCAAAATAAAGCTAAATAGTGTGCAAATATAATACGAGTACCCCAATATGAGATAAAAAAAAGTTAAATACAAGTACTTCCAATATGGTTTTATCTTGCACACTTGTTGTTATATATGAACTTATTAATAATTTTTTGAATGTAATTAGTTAATGTTTATGTGCACACTAGTTAATTTTCAGATGTGATCGAATCTTAGATAACTTTTGTTGAACTTATTAGTCATGTTATATATTAGTATTATTAACATTAGTATTATTATAGCAATTAAGCAAATTATGTATTTCAGACAAATTAAAAGCACATTTGAATAACATTATATATTGTCTAGATTAGACAGATTATTTGTTACATCCAATTTTATGTAGGTCCTATTTTATTTTTTAGTAAGTTCATTTTGGTCCTATTTCTTTTTTAGTTAGTTGAATTTGGTCCTGAAGCTTTTTTAGTTAGTTGAATTTGGTCCTGTAACTTTTAGCCGGTTTTGAATTTGGTCCTGTTTCTTTTTTCAACAAGGTGAATTTGGTCATGTTTCCATATCGGCGCCACGTGGCGTCAATGTCAGCACCACGTGACATCCATGTCAGCGCCACGTGGCATCCACGCCAGCACCGTTAGTGCCACATCAGCACCGTTAGTACCACATCAGCACCTCACCAACGGAGTTTAGACGGAGGACCAAAATAGTTGACGTTTGCAAAGTTACATCACCAAAATCAAAAAAATAAAAGATACCGGACTAAAATTAAAATTGGGTAAAAATTACATGACCAAAATGATATTTTTGCCTATTAAATATTAGAGAGGGAAACTGATATACGTAAAGAAATAAAATAATAAAAATAGTGAAAATAAAATAGGGTAAAGACAGAAGTGGTGAGAAACTACGAGAGAGAGCAGAATACTAAAAAAAATCGAACCTTGAACCAAGAAACCAGAACAAAGGTCGAAAAAGCGAAAAATGTATAACAGGAATATTAAAAAATAGAAAAAACGTATAATCAGAACACTAAAAGGTCGAAACCACCAGATCTAAAACATAAACATAAGAAAACCAACAAAAAACGAAAGTTCAAAAAACTCCAACGTATAAACAACAAAAAGAACCACAATAACCAAACCAAATCTGTAACATCTAAGGACTAGGGATGTCAAAGCGGGTAGCCCGCCCCGCCAAAAATCCACCAAAAAAAGCAGGGCAGACACAATTTGACGATCCTAAAAATGAAGCCCACCCCGCTTTTTGGCGGGCTGACGGGCTGGCCCGCCTATTTTCCTCATTGTAACATTTTATATCTTATTACATTGATATATCGAAATAAACAGAACCAATCAACACTCAACCAAATCAGAAAAAAAAAATATACATAAACAGAACCAGTGAACCACAAGCGCAGAACCAAATAGATCAGGAAAAAAAATACAAAATACAGATTTTAATATTTGTGAAACATGAAACAAAAATCAGAACCGGATGAATTAAATTACTAAAATGAAACAAGAAGTACAGAACCAGCCATAAGCTATCCTCGAACTCGAAGGAAGCAGAAGTGCAGAACCAGGAGTCCGGCGGAGGCTTCAAAGGCGCCGACTGCCGAGGCACGCGGGTCGCGGTCCTCGCGGATGCGCTGTGGCCTGGGGGCTGGGTGACGACTGGGAGCCAGGAAGGGAGGGAGAGCCGGAGAGGGAGAGAGTCGGCGAGGGAAGCGCCGACGGCGAGCAGGAGAGGGTGGGTCGAAGGGAGCCGGAGAGGGAGAGAGAGAGAGTTGTGTAACTTGTGTTGTGTTGTCTTCAATGTCTTGCATGTGAATGTAATTGTGAAAGAGAGACTTTGTCACTGTGAGAGATTGAGAGTGAGTGTCATGAGTGAGTGAGAGAGGCTAGGCGACTGCAGGGGACTTGGGGTGGTAGGGGTGGGGCCGTGGGAAAATTAGGGTTAGGATATTATTGGGCCAATCTATCAACGGATACCATTCTTCAGGCAAAAAAACACACAGATTGCACTAGTAAATAAGATGAGCCTACCTACAGGAATTGGCACAAGTAGCAAGCGGTTTGTGGTCCCTTGAGGGAAAATCTACTCATAATGCAACTCAGTTTATAGAAATGGCACAGCCTAAAAAACTAAACGGTGGGAAAGGCGTAGAAACATGGAAGAAGGCGAGAAAACGCCATAATCATAGCTTCAAGAAAAACCAGCGAAAATACGAAAAACAATAAATGGAAGAGAAGACACTTACTAAGTTCAAAGAAAAGGAATCGCCCAATCTTGTAGGGAACGGCGAGGCTAGCAAGCTCTTCGCGGCGGCGCAACCACTGGACAGAAGGTAGTGCAGGACGGGAAGGGAGTTGCGGAGAAGGAATCGCAGAGAAAAGAGAGAAGTTGAGAGCAGAAGTTGGAAATGAGAATGAAGACGAAGAATAGTGACCCCTGGGCGGGATTTATACCGCCAAAAACAGGGGTAATTCCGTCATTTCGCACCCCAATTTAGGGGCATTTCCGACGTTTCAAGTATAAAAGCAAGGGCAGTTTCGGAAGATCTAAAATTCATCTCGGAGCCGTTTCGTATCTAGTCGACACGTGTCACGCATCCAGCGGCACGATGTGACGTGAGGGGACGTGCATCAGAGGAGGGGAGACACGGATTACGAAGCACCTCTTGGACTTTCAACTCGAACCTCAGACCTTGTCCGAGCTCCGAGTTGGGGGCAATGTTCACACCCCGGATTGTGGCCCAATCCGAGGGCCCAGTTCGGACCTATCTTTGCGGCGCAAAAGGCCCATTTAACCTTGAAGGCCTAAGGACGGACCTCGGACCCCTTGATGGGCGAGTCCAGATCAAGGCCCATTAAACCCTCAAGGCCTAGTAATAAAACTAGCGGCCCAAGTGAATTGGATCCGTAGCGGGACCCGGGTACCAGCCCACGACCCGACCCGAGGTCGGATAGAATCAGCCCCCGATTAGGGCGGAACCTAGAAGCGAGTGGATAGCGACGCCGAGGAATCCGGAGCCACGATCGACACTGCGTGGGTCACTCCCATGCGCCGCGGAAAGTGGGGAGGGCGTTGGCAGTATGGAAATGACTCAAATCCCCCTCTATAAATAGGGTGTTCCCACAGAGTATCAGGTACGCTTTCTGTTGAGTTCTCATATACTGAGTGATTTCTGACTCAAGCTTCGGAGTCCTTTCAGGGAAAACACCCCCATGCCTTGGAGAGTTGCTGTGCGATGAGTCAGATTCCGGCGACAGTTCATACCTCGGTCAAAGGTACGGAACAAAGGCTATATACTATAAAAAAATGATATTTCACTATTTTTTCTAGAAACACTATAAAAGTAAAGACTATAGTCTTTAAAATATTAAAATACATAATTTTACAAACAAACAAAAAAGTAAAAATTGAATGTTGTAGACTTTAAAAAATGAGATTTCACTATTTTCTCGAAACATTATAAAAGTAAAGACTATAGTCCTTAAAATATTAAAATACATAATTTTTCAACAACAAAAAAAGTAAAAATTGAATGCTATAGAGTTTAAAAAGTGATATTTCACTATTTTTCTAGAAACACTATCAAAGTAAAGACTATAGTCTTTAAAATATTAAATTACTTAATTTTTTAAATAAAGTAGAAATTGAAGCCTATAGATTTTAAAAAGTTAGATTTCACAATTTTTCTAGAAACACTATAAAAGTGAAGACTATAATCTTTAAAATATTGAAATACATGATTTTTCAAAAGAAAAAAAAATTGAAGGCTATAGATTTTAAAAAGTGAGATTTAACTATTTTTCTAGAAATACTATAAAAGTAAAGACTTTAGTTTTTAAAATATTGAATATATAAATTTTCAAAAATAATTTAAAATTGAAGGCTATAGATTTTAAAATGTGAGATTTCATTATTTTTTGTAGGAAAACTATAAAAGTAAATACTAGTCTTTAAAATATTGAAATACAAAATCTTTAGAAAAAAAGTAAAAATTGAAGGCTATAGACTTTTAAAAGTCAAATTTCACTATTTTTCTAGAAACACTATAAAAGTAAAGAATATAATCTTTAATATATTGAAATATATACATAATTTTTCAAAAAAAAAAATTGAAGGCAATAGACTTTAATAAGTGAGATTTTACTATTTTTATAGAAACACTACAAAAGTAAAGACTATATTCTTTAAAATATTGAATTACATAATTTTTTAAATAAAGTAGAAATTGAAGGCTATAGACTTTAAATATTGAGATATCATTATTTTTCTAAAAATACTACAAAAGTAAAGACTATGGTCTTTAAAATATGGAATTACATAATTTTTTATATAAAGTAGAAATTGAAGGCTATAAACTTTAAAAAGTTAGATTTCAATGTTTTTTTAGAAATACTATAAATTGTCTTTTAAATATTAAATTACCTAAATTTTTTTTTAAAAAAAAGTTGAAATTGAAGGCTATAGACTTTAAAAAGTGATATTTCACTATTTTTTTAGAAACACTATAAAAGTAAAGACTATAGTCTTTACAATATTGAAATACATATTAAGAAAAAAAAGTAAAAATTGAAGGCTATAGATTTTAAAAATTGAGATTTCGTTATTTTTCTAGAAACACTATAAAAATAAAGACTATAGTCTTTAAAATATTGAATTACTTAACTTTTTAAACAAAGTAGAAATTGAAGACTATAGACTTTAAAAATTGAGGTTTCACTATTTTTAAAGAAACACTATAAAAGTAAAGATTATAGTCTTTAAAATATTAAAATACATAATTTTTCCAAAAAACAAAGTAAAAATTGATGAATATAAACTTTAAAAAGTGAGTAACTAAATCAGAATGTCCTTCAATTTTTTCTTTTAATTTTTCTAAATTATGAAACGCATTAGGAGATATTTTGAACATGGAATGAGAGACTAAATTGAAGCACTATGGAACATGTAGAACCGGTAGTAGATTTAACTCTTGTTTACACATTTAACTTCCAAGATCAAATTTAAAACAACATGTTTAAGGTACTCAAGTCCTCCAACTCGGACCATATTTATTAGTCACTATATATTTAAATTTTAAACCGTGTCCTAGTGCTAGTAATTAGAAAAAAAGTTACTTTCTTAAAAATATAACTAACTTTAAAAAGTGATACGTTGAATTTCTGTTGTTTCATTTTTATTTTTGTTCTTCTGCTTCAAGCACATTTTTAGAAGTTGTACTGTATCCATGAAAATAACCGATCCAAACATCATCGTTAGTACTCTAACGAAAGAATAAGTGTTGTTTTTAAGACATAGAAAATCTGCTTTGTAGTTTATACCATATGCCACTTAAGAACATATATAATGCAGCAAAAAAACTCTAGTTATACTTTGATGAATCGGGTGGAGGAACAAGTACTTTAATTTTACGGCTATGCCCATTTCGTATCTGGTGATGAGATTCTGCTCTTTAAGATTCCTTTTTGTCTTTTCCTAGTGTCATCTCATCTTAGGTTCTACTTTTAATTTGTTTGTTCTTTATATATATATATATATATATATTCAGATCAAGTCAACTCTTCACGGAGAAAATAGTCGAGAAGATAAATCTTTGTAACATGTGATATATGTCATGCACATTATGTGATATATAATATATATAAAATGTAATATATGTTTGTTGTGTAATTTATATTATATATATTGTGTGCAATATTATTGACTATTTTGATTAATTTTTTATTATACATGTGATAATGCTCAAAATAAAAATATGAAAATGCACAAATATAATGCACTCATGCCTTGCAATTAAGTTCATATGTTGCTTTTTTTTTTTTCAAAATATATGCCTACGAGGCTACGACTACGATGTATGTGAAAAGAGAAATGTCTTGTTTTTCTAAGTTAAATTGGGTGAATATCATGTCTTCAAGCATATAGATCGGAATAATCATGGCATCATGGTATATATATATATATACCTTGTGGCAGGCAGAGGAATATGCCTCCTTAAGCACATGAATGAATGGTTCCACACGTACTAATGAAGTTTTGCTTGATGCATTAAATCGTGCGTCATAGCTAGCTAGCTAGCAAATTAACGACGTTTCCTAGCATCCTTGGGGTATGTATATAATATAATATAATATACTCACTCGTCTCCATAGGGCAATTGTCACTGCTTATGGACCAAACCTGGATGATCTATCTATGACCAGGATGAAGACGTTTTAGACATTTTATGATTATTAAGAATGTAATTAAAACACATAACTTTATATATAAAAATGATATATAATTACAAAATTGTTCTTTTAGTTTTTTGTGTAATAATTATTATACTCCATCCGTCCATCAATAAATGACGTTTAAACTTTTTACGGTTATTAGGAATGTAATTAAAACACACAACTTTATATGTAAAAATGATATATAATGACTAAATTGTCCTTTTAGTTTTTTGTGTAATAATTATTATAAGAGATATGAGAGAGAATGCATGTGAGGATAAAATTGGAAAAAGAATAATAAATGTTTCCTTAAAATGCTAAAATGACAAATAATATTGGACAAAAGAATTTTCTAAAAAGACAATTATTCGTTGACGGATGGAGTAAGAGATATGAGAGAGAATACATGTGAGGATAAAATTAGGAAAATAATAATAAATATTTTCTTAAAATTCTAAAATGATAAATAATATCGAACAAAAGAATTTTTTAGAAAGATAATTATTTATGGACAAGAAGAAGGAAGTAATATAATATATTAAGTTGATCGAGAAGAGGAGCGGCAGGCAGAATAAGAGAAGAAAACAAGGGAAATACATAGGCCAGATATGCATTGAGTTACTTATGATGATGAGTTGTTCCAATATATCCCTTGATGGAACAATAAGAGTGCTCTTTGTGTCACCCTCGAAAGTTTCGTTAGCTGTGTGTTTGTTTAATTAGTTAACAAAAAATACATTAACTAAAATTTAATGACTACTATTATAAGACTTAATGTGTGTTATATGTATAATATATATTGGGTAAATTATACTCACCTCTCATGAGGTTTGGTGAAATTATATTTGTCTCTCCTCTATTTCTAAAATCTTACAGACAAATCCCCTGAACTTATAAAAATTACACTGACCTCCCTTGACAATGATTAATTATTAGTCAAATTAATAATTCTTATAATGTATGAATTATAAATGACTTTTAACGACATATTTGTAATAATAGAGACCTCTATGAAGTCAAAATAATCGAATGTTTTATTATGTATATTAAAACTTATTCTTTTCATACTTAGTTTTATTATTCGTTATATAATCATTTGCTCATTTTAACTTCAAAAGAGTGTATATTATTTATAAATATATCGTTAAAAGTCATGTATCTCTCGTATATCATAAGAACTACTAGTTTTACTAACAATTAATCATTGTGAGGGGAGGTCAGTGTAATTTTTATAAGTTCAGGGGTCTGTGTGTAAGGTTTTGAAAATAGAGGGGCGGTGAGTGTAATTTCGCTAAACCTCAGGGGAGGTGAGTGTAATTTACCCTTACATCTTATATATAGTGGATATTAGTTGGATGTATTTATGTTATACTATAAATATAAGTATTGGTTAATTAATTAACAATAATGCTAAGTGGACAATGAAAAACCAGCCCATATCGCCAATGGGCCTATTTTGGCTTTGATTTTGACCTAAATAATCATTGAGATTGAAATAGGCTGAGTAATTATGGCCCAAAATCCCATTTATTGGCTGGTTGGGCTGGTTTTGTATTGTTCATTTAGCATCACTCATTAATTAATCAATTCAATTCCAATAGGGTGGTACCAAATGAACAATACAAAATCAGTCCAACCAGCCAATAAATGGAATTTTGGGCCATAATTACTCAGCCCATTTCAACTTCAATGATTATTTAGGCCAAAATTAAAGTGACATTGCCCGGTGGTTTTTTCTATTCATTTGACATTATTGTTCCAATAAACTTCCCTTTCTTAAACACCCCACCTCACCTGTCTTGGGTCACTCCCATTAGTTAGTTAATTGCTCTCTCTTTCTCTTGCTGCTGCTGCTGCTTCATTCAATTGGTCTTGTGTGTTCCCTGACAGACATTAATTATGAAGGAAAGGGAAGTGAGTGTAGAAGGTCAAGGAATGAAATCAGAGTACGAGGATGGTGAGCCATCGAGGTTTGAGGAATGGGGATGGTACGGATATGAGTTCTGTTCCTACTTTGTGCAGACTGTGCTGATCCCAGTGGTGTTTCCTCTCATAATCAGTCAGCTACAACAGCTCTCCGGCGACCCAGTCCAGGAATGGCTTAACCATCACGAGGGCTCCATCTTCTGTGGGCAAAAGCAAATTCTTCTGTAAGTATACATCCTTTTCTTCGTTCATGCACTTGATCATCATCATCGTATCATATATCATGTCGTCATCATCATCAGGTATAGCAAGCTGACAAAGCAGAGCATAAAGGCAAGTGGTGGATCAAGGTTCTCCCCGTTGGGATGGACATCCATTGCTTGGGGTGGAGGCTTAGTGTTGTCCACGCCACTGCTGGGCTTCATATCATTCCACCTCCATTCTCATTATTCAATCATCACAGCAGCATCCACAGCACTGGGCGTCTTCTTCTGCCTCCCCGCAGGCTTCTTCAAGACCACCAAGATCTTTATTCCCTACATCGCCTTCATTACCCTCTCCACCACTCTCGCCACCGCTTCCCACACTCACTACCTCTCCCTCATGCTCCCCAGGAGGACCCATCTCCGACTCGCTGCCTCCACCAAGCTCTCCCTTTACGCCTCTGCTTTTGGTTCACTGGGTGCTGCCATTGTCGCCTCCCTCACTTACCACATGCTCAGGGAACCCTCTGACCGTGACTTGTTGAGCCTCTGGGTTGTGTCCATCTTCAGTGGCCTCATATGGCTTGCTGGGCTGTTGCATGTTGCGCTCACATCACCAAACAGGACCAGCAATAATGTCCATGTAATCTCTTCCTCTTCCTCATGGTTCTACCCTCTCTCTGTATTCAAGTACCCGCATGCAATTGGAGGCCTTGTCGGGGTTTTCCTCTCTTGTTTTGCAACCATGAGCATTTTCACAGGAGCGGTGCTTTTCATTGTCGGAGAGCTCTGCATTAAGCCTGTGCACTTGCTCTATTTCTGGCTCGCCTATTTTCTGTTTCCCCTGTGTTCTCTGCCACTCCTCAAGCCTCTGCAGCACCTCATCAAGGTCAGTCAGTCAGTTTCTAGCTATTTCTATCATCAAAATTATTGATATACGGCTAATGTATAATATCTGTCTATATAGGTGAATTCAGTGAAAATGCAAATATTGGGTTTCCTGCTATCAGTAATGTGTTCTGGATTCGGGTTCTACTTCTGGGAGAGTGAGTGGAAATGGAGTCACTTGGTGATATTCGGAGGCATTCAGGGGACGGCAGCAGGGGTGCTGCACGCTTTCGGGAGGGTGCTGGTGCTGAACTGTGCCCCAAATGGTAAAGAAGGCGCATTCTCTGTGTGGTACGCATGGGTCAGATCAGTTGGCTTGTGCGTGGGGTTCACGGTTGGGTCGGTGGTGCCTGGCCGCATTAGGACCTCTCTTGGAGCCGCGTTTTGTGCTGCACTTGTTGGGATTCTTGTTCTTCTCTTTGGGAATGTCACTGACTTTGGCGCTGCTGTTGATGCAGGACATGATCATGCCACACAGGAGGGTACTGATACTGATGGCAGGAGAGGTTCTGCCTCATATTCAAAAGAATCTGTCCACGTTTGAATTGAAACACTCAACATAAATATATACAAAATTAAGAAATAAACCAATTACATGTTTCTTTTGTGCGTCATATGTACACATTCTTTGCAATCTTAAGATAGATTATTATTGTTGTTTTGGATGAACTAGTGTACTGTTTGTTAATTATACCGTACGATCGGATGTGATGCATTCATCTACCAAGAAAAGAAATGGCATTTTAATTTCGGATCAAGTAATTTGTGCTCCTAGCAATCCCATCTCTACTACTGGTTTTAATTCATTCTTTTATATATATATATATATATATATATATATATATCCGGTAATAGTATATATATCTACCAAGTTTGGGTGAGGGATTCCAACAAACAAAGATAAATTCAACACAATAGGCTAAGTTTGGGAACCACACTAAACCTTAGACAGTGAGTCTACATATGTTATTTGGCTTTTACTATAACAGCTAGAGAAATTGGACCATCGAGCTGTTTGTTTCTCTTAATTTGAAAGCATGACGGATAATCACTTTATCCTTGGGCTCTGTTTTCGAAAATTATATTTATGAATTTTGGTTGTTTCAAAAGCAGCTAAATTTATGCGTAATCTTAAAATTAATTGAAAACTGCATCTATGCTATGCTTCATACTCATCTCAATCATTGATAAAATTCAATATGGTGGAGCAATTGTCCACAAATCTACTGTTAGATGTTGATAGTTTTATCCTAACGAAAATTTAAATTTGTCAGTTGTGACTCATGCCAGGCATGATGAGAGTGAGTGACACTACTCGCATCTCATCTCATCTTGAGGAGTCTCATACTCCCATCTCATCTCATCTCATCTCATCTCATCGCATCGAATTTGATATCAACATTCTTTTTGTCCATCCAATTCCTCTTTGAGAGGCCCCACCAAAACAAAACTTGTGAGAATGTTTTCACTTTCACCTGTTGATGAGTTCAAGGTGCCAACTCCAACTTCAACTGCAGCTGCAGCAGGCTCTTCTTCCCTCTCTGCCACTTTCCATGGCGATCCTTACACCCACAACGCTTCCAAACCCACCTTCTCTCTCCCTTTCCGCGCATCACTCTTTCATGGCAGAGTCTGTGCCAAGTCAACCCTCTTGCTCTCAATGGCCTCCCAACCCTTCGAAAACGTTCCTTTTCCCACATCTCTGCCACACCCATCAACGCCCTTCGATTCAATTCCAGTCTTTTCCAAATGGGTATTCGCGGAAAGTGCAAAAGCAGAGAAATTTCAGCCAAATCAGCTAACACTGAAACTGGTGGCACTTCCTCACTCACCCAAAGTGTGAGTCTCTCTCATCCAGTCATCCTTCAATTTATACTACTACTTTGTGTTAAATCTTGAGGTGCTCCAATCTTGTTGTTGTTCAGTGTTTGGGGTATTGCATTTGATCGTGTCACTGGGGCTTATTCTTGCCATGGACAAGTTTTTAAAGAAGCATTCGTAGCTGCAGCCATTAAGTTCCCGAGTGCATTGTTCGGGATGTTCTGTATCTTCTCTGTTTTGATTGCCCTTGACTCCACCGTGCCTTCTGCAGCTACAGCCTTGATGAACTTCTTTGAGCCTGCTTTTTTGTTCATCCAGAGGTGGCTCCCTTTGTTCTATGTTCCTTCTTTGGTCGTCTTACCCCTTTCTGTCAAAGATATCCCTGCTGCTTCTGGTATCAAAATCTGCCTAATTGTAGGTTGGTGTTGCCTGTTTCTAGAATTCGTCTTTCAGATTTCTTTTGTTTTATTTAATTCAGTGCATTCAACAATATATTAAAATTGAATATGTTTATTGCTAATATTTCTATAATTTGATTACTAGAGAAGGTCGGCTTTGTTTGTTTTACCCCTTTAATAACACGATTTATTATAAATTATGACATCATCTGATACGTGTAATCAACCGTATCAATTGTTGTTGTTCTTTTCTTCTTGTTGTTGATGATGCTGATGTTTTGAACACTCAAATCTTCCCTCTTCATTTTCTTTTTCTATTCAAAATCTTCACCTTTTGTACGATGGGCCTAAATTGTTGCATATTCATTATATTTGAATCCTAATATAGTAATATTTGATACATTTTTTTTCAGTTGGAGGATGGCTGGCAACACTGTGTGTCGCTGGTTTCACAGCTATAGCAGTAAGAAAAGCAGTCAAGACGGAAATGGTAGATGCTGAGCCTATGGGGAAACCCTCTCCATTTTCTCCAATTGAAGTGTGGACATGGACTGCAGTTCTCCTTGCATCATTTGTTGGAGCACTATATTACCCAACAGCATTGGGGACAGCTGCCAGAACGTGCCTTCCGTTCTTGCTTGCATCGACGGTCTTAGGGTACATGGTTGGTTCTGGGTAAATCTACTCCCTTTCACTACTGCTTATGCACTTTGATGATTGCTTTTTATTTGGTCGGGCAGGGAGAAAATGAGAAGACGAAAAAGTATAGTATTCTCATGTCATGTGCTCGCAGTTTATATCTTTACTAGAAGAATACTCATTCTTAACTTCTTCTTTTCCAGGTTGCCATCAAATGTGAAGAAGGTCTTCCATCCAATAATTTGCTGTGCACTGTCAGCAGATCTCGCAGCATATGCTTTTGGGTATCTATCCAAGTCTGGGCTGGAACCTGTTCTCGTATGATTTTAAGGGAACTATTTGATTGCTATATAAGTGTTTATTACTATAAGTTGCTCTATCTTTGGCTGCCGATTAAGTTTAACTAGGAAAGAGTATTCATTTCAAATTACTTGTCTGAATCTTCATGTTGATTGTTGAGGAAGGCTTAGGTAAATCAGGTGAGGAGTCACTGCACCTGACTACTACTATTTGGAAGCAATTTCAAATCAATAATTTTTCTTTTGCTCTCTCATGCACAACATGGTCCACTCTTCCTATGCTATTCGCTTGTATCAATTCTTTAAGGATAGTAGTATCTATACTTTTTTTCTCTTTTTTTTTTTGATTCACAGGATATTACTTAACAAAGGCAGCCTCGAATCCTGGAGCTGGTGATATTTTGATGGGATTTTTGGGATCTGTTATTCTCTCCTTTGCTTTTTCTATGTTCAAGCAAAGAAAGGTAACCAGAAAGGTTTCTAAATATACTGCTGCAATCACAAATAAACCAGATGAATATTCATTACCCTCAAGTCTCAATGGCTTTCCACTGTGGGACAAGGCTTGGTTGTTTATTCTATGCATAGGCATTTCAAATTTGTTATTCTTAAACCATTAAATAATTAACTAATGATTTATGTACCATATTCAGCTTGTGAAAAGGCACGCAGCTGAGATTTTCACATCAGTCATCATCTCAACAGTTTTCTCACTTTACTCAACTGCCCTTGTTGGACGTCTTGTGGGATTAGAACAATCTTTAACCATATCTATTCTGCCCAGATGTATAACAGTGGCATTAGCCCTCAGCATTGTGACTTTATTTGAAGGTAAATGTTATGCCTTCACCGCAATGGTTGATCAAACTAATTTTGTGTTGCCTGCTATGAAACTCAATCAAAGTTAATGGAGTAAATTAGAGGTATACAGCCTAAATTAGTGTGAAGACTTTCAAGACTGTCGTGCTCTCATGCATGCACACACAAACATTATTTGTCTCTGAAACTTGTCCCTTTTCTGTCTTACAGGTGCCAATTCATCTCTCACGGCAGCTGTGGTCGTAGTAACAGGTCTGGTTGGAGCAAATTTTGTACAAGCAACTCTTGATAAGCTAGGTTTCCGTGATCCAATTGCTCGAGGAATAGCAACTGCATCTAGGTATGTTTTGTAATCCATTGATCACATGACCGAGAATCATTTTCCATTGCATTCCTCATTTTTTCCATTTATGGTTCTGGTATTAATAGTTTGGACTAGAAGAAATACATTATTAGTTGGGGCAACATACAAGTATACAAAGTATTTTCTTATCTGCGCGCATTGCAATATTCTTATTCTTGTTTGCATGCTCTTGAATCAATATTGTTTTATTTTACAGTGCCCATGGGCTTGGAACAGCTGCATTGTCTGCGAAGGAACCTGAGGCTCTACCATTCTGTGCCATTGCTTATGCTCTGAATGGCATATTTGGATCCATACTCTGCTCAATTCCAGCAGTCAGAGCGAGTTTGCTTGCAGTTGTTGGCTGAACATGTCAAGTCCTGTCCTGCCCTGCCCTGGTGCTCTTTTCATCCCCTCTCAATGCCAACATGTATTTCCATTGTGGTAGCTGCACAAAATGTATAGAGCAATGTTAAACTGTTCATTTTTTAAATAAATTATTACTATATTTATGTTATGATGGCGGTGAGGCGAGTATATATCTATTCTATTCTAGACTTGAAAGGTAGGTGATGTGCTTGTTACCAATACATACTACAACTTTGAAAAACAAACAAACTGACTCACATATATAATATAGTATATTCCGGCTGATCAAGTCACCCTCTGCCTAATTAAAATTTTATAAGATGCGCTCTTAAAACAAATAGTTTGACGAGTCTAGCAACTTTGACCGGAAAAAAAAGAATAAGAAAAAAAAAAGCAGTAACTAGACTTACTGGAAGTTATTTTGAGAACCAGCTCGGGAGATTTTATGTTATTTCGAAAGAGAAATTTCTAATTTTGTGATTTTATTTTAAAGCTTTGAGAAAAAACAAAATTAAAAAGAAAAAGAAAGAAATCAGATAAAATAGTGTTGACTGTTGTGAGTCGCGAAAGATAGATAGATATAGCAGTATTGATGTGAAGGCTATAATTAAGTTATTGACACAAGAAATGATATGGCATTTTCCATATATATATAAAAGAAAAAAAGATTATAGTGAAGAGGAATAGGATAAGGATGGGAATGATACGAGAGTAAAGAATAAAGGAAGACCACATAACAAAAACATGCATATGTATATCTGCCTGTCTGTATGGATGGATAGGAGAAAAGAGTGGTGGAAAAGGGTGACTTATGGTGTTCTAACACGTGTTTGAATGGCATTGAGTTAGTTTGCTTATGGGGGAGGTTGCATGAGTTGTATAGGAGATTGGAGATGAGAGCACAACACAAGACAACACATTCAATCAAGGGCGGAAGAGGCATGCCATTCTGAGCTGCCCCTTTCCTTCCCCCTCTTTCTTATACCTCTTCCTCCTTGCTCCCTCCTTTCTCCCATTGCCACCCTCTTTCCGGGATCTTCTTCTTCAAGGTTCCCTCTATATCTGCTTTTCCATGCACGCTTTTAATTTATTTCCACATGTTCTATTTGTTGTTATTGTTGTTGTTGTTGTTGTGCTTTGCTTTCATCATTTCATTAAGCTATATCAGACTCCGTATCTGACATAAACAACAACGTCATTGTGTTGGAAATTTCTTCTGAAAAAGTTTGGAGTCTCTTGTTCTTTAGTTACATGATGCAGTAATTAGGCCTTGCTAATATAATATGTAGGACACCTCAGAGACGAGGAAAAGCAAAAATTTTGAATGGAATCATTGGAATGCATGTTTTCAAAGTCTATTGGATGTACGTTGTTAGAGATGACAAACTTCATTTGAAATTCTGTGTATAATTTTTGTTTTTGAGATACTTTTGCTTTAAAATTTTCTTAATTTCTATTTGACATGGCTTTTCTTAGCTCATTCATTATTATGACTTATCCTTTCATTCGGTGTTACAATATAATTTCACCATATATAGATGTCACTGAAAAATGAAAGGCCTATTCAGCATACATGGACGTGGATAATAGTATACCTACAACAAATATTTCCCCATGGACATTGAACCTAAACCAAACCACTTTCTGTTTTGTAACTAACAGGTCCTGTGGGAAACTGAAGAGGTACTCAATCAATGGAGCCACGTCCAGAATCCCCAAGGGTAATTTAATTTTCTTATTCAATAAACTCAATGGAGGGCAGGGGCAATTGGACATAATTAATTACAATCACATTGATGCCAATATTATTGGTAATGATGCTTACTATATATATATATATAACTTTCTTTCAGGGTGGTGGTGAAACTACACCGGTTGTTTCCTCTCTTGAAAGGACAAATTATGTACAAAGGGTTGGCTCTTCTAAACCTAAAAAGAATGTGGTTGATACAGCACAACCTTTTGAATCTGTCAAAGATGCTGTCTTCAAGTTTGGAGGAAGAATTGATTGGAAATCCCGTCGAACTCAGAGTTTGGAGGTACATTATTCTTCTTTCTATTTCCATTTCCGCCAAATCACATCTTCCTTTATAAATGTTATTGTTATTGTTTCTTCTAAAAACAAATTATTTTCCAAATACACTGTTTAAATAGAAATGAGAAATTAATACATCAGAAATATGTTAGATATTAGATGATAATGGTTGATGATGGCATTACTGGCCTATGAATATAACTTTTGTCTACCTTACTAGTTTCCCATCGCTCTTTGGAAAAATTAGTGTTGCATGCACTGTGACTGTACATTGAGTTTTGAATGTCTTAAACCAATGGCTTTATATTGATTAAGTATTTTTTGTTCGCTATTTTTCTTTTCGGGCTGAACAGAGAAGCAAACTTATAGGACAAGAGACTGTGAAAACAGAAACTGCAGAGGAATTGGACGGCACTAAGAAACTTATAGAGCAACTCAAGACCAAGATAGAAATGGTAGAAAGAGAAGAGCTTGAAGCAAAAGAAGAGGCCATTAGGTTGAGTCATAAAATTGAGGAGATGGAGGACAACATTGTGGGTGAAGCTAGTGCTGAAGCCAAAGCACAAGTTGAGGCCGAAAAGGTCAGGCACGCTGCTGTGGTTTCAGACTTGGAATCCATTAAGATGGAACTCGAAGAACTCAACAAGAAGTATGCTTCTATGGTGGCCGAAAGGGATATATCCGTCCAAAAGGCAGAAGAGGCTGTTGCTGAGTCCAAGGAGGCTGAGAAGGCACTTGAAAATTTGACCAATGAGTTGATTGCAACAAGGGAGTCATTGAGCTCCACACGAGCGGCACACTTGGAAGCAGAGGAAAAAAGATCAGGTGTTGTGGATGAGGAATTTCAAACCTGCAAGAAGGAACTTGAACAAGCAGAAGAAGATCTGGAAAAGCTCAATCAGCAGGTCATGTCAGCAAGGTTTCTCAAATCCAAGTTGGATGCATCTTCCTCTTTACTGCATGATCTCAAAGCCGAATTAGCAGCATACATGGAATCAAAGGCGAAAGAGGAAGGTGATTCCGAGCTGAAGAAGGAAGCCGAGGAAGTGAAACTGAGAATTGAGAAATCAACTGCTGAGGTTCAGAACCTGAGGGAGGCTTCCATGTCACTAAAATCACAGCTGGAAGAAGAGAAGTCGGTTCTCACCGGCCTCAAGCAGAGCGAGGAAATGTCATCTGCTGCTGTGACAATGCTCCAAGAGGAGCTGGAAAAGACTCGGTCGGCGATAGCTTTCCGTAAGATGAAGGAGGAGGAAGCGAGAGAGGTGATGATCGAGCTGCCAAAGAAGCTGCAGGAAGCAACAAGAGAGGCTGATGAGGCCAAAGCACTTGCTCAGGCTGCTCAGGCAGAGCTCCTCGAAGCACAGCAAGAGGCCGAACAAGCCAAGGGCTTAGCAACCACATTGGAAGGTAAATTAGTGGCTACACAGAAGGAGATAGAAGCTGCCAAGGCATCTGAAAAGATGGCAAGAGATGCAATCAAGGCATTGGAGAAGACTGAATCAGGCAAAGGCAACAATGAGATCAATTCTTCCTCCAAGGTGACTCTCACAGTGGACGAATACCAAGAGCTGAGCAAGCGGACCTACAAGGCAGAGGAGCAGGCCAATGCCAGGATTGCAGCCGCAAATTCTCAGATTGGGATGGTAAAGGAGTCTGAGTTGAGGAGCTTGGAGAAGCTAGAAGAGCTGTGCGAGGAGTTGTCAGTGAGAAGGGAGTCTCTGAAGATTGCAACTGAGAATGCCGAGAAGGCCAAGGAAGCCAAGTTAGCCGTAGAGCAGGAGTTGAGGACATTGATTGCTGAACAGGAGGAGCAACAGAGGAAGGCTGATGGATTGAGCGACCTCACCGCCACCGATGCTGACGATGCTGCTCCTAATTCTTCTGATGAAGCGATGCCAGAGCATGATGTTGTGAGCTCAGAGGGTGCAGCTGAAACTGAATCAGCAGCAGCTCCAGCTCTGGATACAAAGACCAAGAAGAAGAAGAAGATCAAGTCGCTCTTCCCAACAAAAGTCGTAATGTTCTTTTCCAAGAGGAAAACACACCCAACAACCAAGTGAGCGCCATGCTTAATACAATACAATTAAATTCAACTGAGAATTAGTAAGCTAAGTCTTTAAAAGCACGTAGTCAGTTAGTCAGTCTTATTCATGAAGAAGGGATTGAGTATTGGCTGCGAATTTGTACTAAGTTCTTTGGTTGCAACAACAAATTAATTAACATTCATTAATTAATTATTGTATATAAGGAAGGTGTACCATAGCTGCCTGCTCTATCATAGGAGTCTACATGTATTGAATTGACTCCTTAAAAATGTGCACGTTCAGTTGAGTTGGGTTCCTTTTATCGATTCCCAAAAAACAAAAACCACTTCATTCATCATCATGTTTACACTTTGAGACTTTCAGAAAAAACTTGGAAAGAGATAGCATGTGTTGTGTTCATAAAAGATACGGATTTAATTTGTTTTCTCATGAAGAACGAAACGCATGCAATAATATACTACTGGAGTAATGTCCAATGATTAAGTAACTAGAAGAAAAAAGATTCATCATTAGATACATACATGCATTGTCAAATGAAACACGGAGGCATGTCAAGTATATCCTTGCTTGTATCTGGAGAAGAGTTGGTCAGTTTTAGCGCTGCGAAAGGCGAAGCAGGCAACGAGATAGAGTGCAATCAAAGGAAGGAGAGTGATAAAGAGAATGAGATTGGCAGATCTCCACTCTTTCCTGAGAGAGGCAAGCACGCCAGCCTTGCAGGAGTCGCAGTTGAAGCAGAGCTGAGTCTGGTCGTTGCTCCACCTGACGCAATCCACGTCTGCTCCCGCGTTTATCGGACTTATCCAGTACGTTGGGTTCACAAACGTGTACCCGCATTCTGTTGGTGGCTTGCAGCACCCTGACTGCATCGGCGTGAGGTGCGCATTGAAGAAGTCCTGAGGAGTCCGGTAACTCTGGTTCAAGTCGGCGCACATGTTGGATGTGGCCAGGCAGTGCTTGATGGGATCCCACCTGTGGACCCTCCGACGAAGCCAGGCAGAGAAGTCGTCCATGCGGTATTCCAAGTAGGAGCGGTTGGGTTGGATGTTGCCGTGCCCTCTCAGGGTCACCATGAACGTGAACACCACCAAGCAGAGCAGCAGCACTATCAGCACAAGCATGCCTACCAGGTACACTACCACCAGCTGCGGGATCCTCCACATGGCTCCGATGAAGCCCCCCATAGCCACCACCAGTGTCAGAATCCCCAGAATCAGCACCGGCCATTGCAGAATCTTCACGCACGAATCAGCTGCCTCCGTGGTTAGCCATATCCCAGCACCAATGATTGGGATTGACAGCAGCACCGCTACAAAGTTTATGCCTCCTATCACTCTGTTGCTCAGTGCCATATATGTATGTATGTATGTATGTATGTATGTATCTATGTATATGTTTATATATGATGGGCTTAGCTTTAATGTGTTACCTGTTTCCTTGGAAATTAAAGAGAACTACTGATTAGTGACCATGGATGAATGAAACGCGGATCAGACAAATTAAACAATAGATATCCATGGAGCTGGTCATTGTTTCATGGCAAATTATTCCGTGCACACAAAGAAAAAAAAAAAAACTCTATTATATAATATAAAATACACAATATATATTATATATAGTACATAATATATATTATTCATTATGCATAATATATATCACATATTATAGTATTATTTTTCTTTGTAACGCGTGATATATGTTATGTATGCGATATATAATAAGCATAACATTTAATATTTATTATACATTTTATATTTTCACTAGTTTTTTATTCACATATAACAATACTCTTATTTAATTTATCCAATAATACTAATCAACCAATAACCCCACATACATACATGCATACGCAAATTTGTTCCTTACTTAAAAGAAAAGCTAGTAAAGCAGCAACCGAGTTAATTTAAAATTGGGGCTTCATGTTTAGACAGGACACATTACATTACTTTTTCGTGGAGTGTGCATATATACCTTTTTGAAAAGAATGTCTATACCTTTGTACCGCTAGCTGTATGTATGTATGTTGACAGCAAATTAAATCAATAATGATATATGTATATCATTTTAATCAACTATCATTAATTATCACTTTTATAAGTGAAAAAAATCAACTAAAATAAATAAAAAATATAATTAAGTAAATAAATAAACTCAACTAACTAATATAAAATCAACTTAATACTAGTTAAAAATTCACTAAACAATACATTTTGTCTATTTTAATGTTAATATGTATTGTTTTAGTAACAATTTAGTAATAAAAGTACTATATTTAGAAAAAAATAATATATTTTATACTATTTTTTCTCTATATTTATAGCAAATTTACTTGATTATTTAAGTGAATTTTTAACTATTATTAAAATATTTTTTATTATTTGTTTAAATTTTTTCATCTATTTAATCCATTTTTTTTATATAGTTAAATTTTTATTAAAAATAGTGATGGATGTGGCTGATTTGGATTAACTTATGTGCACACTGTCACGTCATGTAGTACATAAAAAGTATAAAACAAAACAAAACGCAATCAGAAGAAAGAATCCATGTGTCCTGATGCCTGCCTTTGCATCATTGCATGCATCGAATTTGCCGACTTTACTTCACATATATATCTACCAACTCTGAGCACTACTCTACTCCATGATTTCTTTTTCTTTTTCTTTTTCTTTTTCTTATAGGTAGTCAAGAATAATTTGGTCCCTCACATAAGTTCCTGCTACAAGACTTCTTAATCAAAATAAAAACTAGTGTGACGCTGTCGTTGATGGAGCATGAACGTGCAACTTCATTAGTACTACATAACAAGTGCCGTCAATCCAATCTAGCATAACTAACATAGTAACATTGTAAAGTTGAGCTACAAGAATGAACTTGCCGGAACCAGTGAGATTTTCTTAGACTAGACTAGACAACCCTTGAAGCCTTTTCTAAGTGCAGTTTCATCCAAGTTCCTTCCAATGAATACAAGCTTGCTTACTCTCTTCTCGTCGGGTCCCCATGTTTTTCCTGGGCAGCCGTCCAGCATGGAATGCACCCCCTGAAATTATTATATTACATAGATTGAGCATGACAGAAAAATTGAGTTCTACCATTTAGAAAATGCAGAAAAAGTGATCGAACCTGAAACACATATCGTTGATCAGAACCCTCCACCGATAAGACACCTTTCATTCTATATAGGTCCTCTCCTTTCTCTTCAATCAACCTCTCAAGCCAATCGTCAACCTAGATTATATCATTTAATGCCAAAGTAAAGGAGAAACAAGATCAGTGCTAAGCACACCTAGTAGGCGTCATTTGATCCAAATTTCTATTAATATGAAATATAATGCTATGCATCATTTGATCCAAATGACTGCCCTCAGTAGGACAAGACTTAGATATTGTTGTTGTATAGAATCCCTATTTACTTAATCGTCTTGGCTCATTGAGAACCAAAGATTAATGTTGCCAAAAATTAAAAAAAAATCAATAAAAATAAGACAGGACGATGGGCAAGAGCAAGTGGACAGAGCCATCAACAAAAGCAACAAAAATGCAAAAGTAGGTGATTCATAAATTGTTGACCCAACAGAAAGTACTTCAGTAACTTTCGAGAAAACATACTTTACAATGGATTAAAAGAAAAATTATTACAACTACCTCATCGAGATCAAGAGTTCCCTCAGCAACAATACTGACACTGGAGATGGCAGAATCATGCACATGATCGTGACCATGATGATGTCTTTTCTGCTCTGTAGATAAATGTACAGCCATATATACAGTGATGTAGAATCACAAGAGAATAATATGAGAATAATGAAAACTCGAGAAACATCAAACATTTTCTACTAATCAAGCCAAAGGCTCTTGCATAAAGGGCCATATTAAATAAAAAACTATAACAGCTGTCACCAAACATTTTTAGTTTTGGGAAAGTAGGTAACTAATCGCTGGCATGAAAATTTGTAGGCAACTAGGCATGCTTCTTAAATAGTAACACACTAAATACATCTTAGACTTCTAAATGGAAGGCATACACTTCATTTTTACCATTACTACTTTCGTATTTTAAGAATAGAACATTACGGCATAATGCAAATTGCAGTATTTGTCTCATGGTAAATGAAATTCACTCAAAATCCACATGATCCGTCAAAAACACCCTCTGTTTTCCCTTGAAAATCATTGTACTTATATTGAAGTAGACAGTAAACCAAGTTGAAAAGATAAGAAAGCATTTAGAAAGAGTACCGTGTCCATAATCATGTTGATGGCTTGCAGAAGAGGTACATTCTCCATGTACCTCAGATTCAATTCTGAAAAAATCAAGGCATTTTGATTGAAAAAAAAGTTATTTTGCAGCTAATATAGATGAACAAATATGCATCTTGATAAGTCATACTTAAAGCCATATTATTTACAATTTAGGGACAAAAAGGGGAAGATGGTGGGAAAATGTAGCAAGTACTAAAATAGGAGCTAAAAAGGGTAAATCTAAATAGCAATATTTTAAGAGATACAAAGTAAACAAATACCTATTACCTCTCAAGATCATATCCTCCCACACCTAGAACAAAGTCCATGTCGACAGCTCCAAATTTAGCTTGTCTAATTTGTGCCATTCCATTGATGTGCTGGCAACAATTCACAAAATTTAAGATTTGCATCAACTAGTATTTTTTCTTAGGGAGCCAAGCACATCCATACACAATGCTATAGAAGCTGATAAATAAGATAAACAGAAATCAATGGACAACAGCCTGATCTTTTTTGTAGAAAATAAATTGAATCCCTCATTCAGCATTAATCATATCATAAAGCCAGCATGAAAAGGCTACCATCCAGTATACTAGTTATTCACATGTTATATGTTTTGCTCTAGATCAAGAATTAAAACTTAATACAGAACTACAGCTCTGTTCCATCCATATTGGGAAAATCACCAAGAGAGGAGTATGTACAGGGGCGGAGCTAGACGAAGATTTCAGGAGGGGCCATTAGAGGTGGAACTATTTTTTTCATAGGAGCAAATATTAAAGGAATATATATATTTAGGGACGCAACGATAATATAATACTTATTGTTTAAATTTCTAATTTTTATTTGAGATAATTGTTAAACTAAGCTAAGTGTTACAATAGAAATATTGAGCTCTCTGGCTCTAACATGTTATGAGGATAGTGTGAATGTGCAATAATTAAGTTATGTATTAGATGAGATTTAATAATACATGAGATAAAAAAATTTAGGAGGGACCGAAAACATAATTTTTCTTATTTTTATAAACAAAACTAGAAATTTAGGGGGGCCGCCGCCCCCTCTGCAATATAAGAGGCTCCGCCCCTGAGTATGTATTAGTCTTAGTCACCACAACAAAGTACATTCAACATTAATATATTTAATCCAATCCAATCTAACAATGAATACCCATCTATTAATCAATCATAGAATATGGAGTCATCATGGGAATGGTGGGCCTATATGAAATTTGTATGAAAACTCATGCAGATATGTTCATGTCATGAACACAGTAAGAAGTTTGCCGAAATCATTGTATTCCTGTTGTAGAGTTATATCACTACCCTAGTTCAATGAAAAAAATAAAACTTCTTGAGGATCTGAATGCAACAAAAGCACACCTTAATTTTCGTGGTCAATATCTCTAACTCAGTTTCAGTAATTAAATCAATCTGCAAAGGCAACTAAAGATAGTCACAATATAGAAATATAGACTCAAATTTTGATAGTTCATATCGTAATAAAAGCAAAAAATTGAAAAGCACACAGAAATTTCTTAAAGCCAGAAGCTTACCTTGTTCAAAATAATACGGTCAGCATATGCAACTTGTTCTACTGCCTCATTAACTACAAATCTCGGTTTCACTTCATTTAAATGTTGCATTGCATGCTTGCAGTCAACCAAAGTCACAACTCCATCCAATTTAACATACTTAGAAAGCAGATCATCACTGCAAAATGTTTCAATAACTGGAGCAGGCTTTGCAAGACCTACAAAAGGATTTAATCTAATAAACACCATGCTCTATTGACCTATCTTAGTATCTCATACACCTAACAGGTTCAGTTGAAAAGATTACCAAAAGATAAGGACAATAGAGGACTCACGGTGCTTCTCCAAATGTCACTCATTTTATATAATCCCATTTATTTATTTATACTTTCTGACCTATGAAAGTCAGACTTGTGCCAAAATAATAAAAACTTAACTATTGTGTCAGTGTAGTTACTAGTTTCATGTTGCTAATAAAGACCCACCCTCTAACACTTCAATCCTCACTGTAAAAGTTCTTTGGATGCCATGAACAATTTAGATACCTGTGGTTTCAATAACAATATGATCGAAGTTGTCTCGCTTTTTTGTAACCAACTCCAAGAGCATTTTGACTAGATCTCCACGCACAGTACAGCACAAGCAGCCATTGTTGACCATGATG
The DNA here is from genome assembly GCA_013621005.1 of Aeschynomene evenia. NCBI lineage: Eukaryota > Viridiplantae > Streptophyta > Magnoliopsida > Fabales > Fabaceae > Aeschynomene > Aeschynomene evenia. Next base: position 394,613 of record CM024263.1, on the reverse strand, counting down.
ATGTCTTCATTGGCAGAAGAATGACTAGCAACCAGTGATCCATCAATATCAACCTCACCAAACTGCATTTACAACAAGGGGATATATTTTCACAAATAATGGTATAAACATCGTATAATGGAAGATCCTCTTGAGTCTTGAACACTCCATGAGATCATATAGGCAGTTGGGTGGAAGTCAAGTCAAGATACCTCATTTTCAATGACAGCTATTCGCTTGCCATGTTGGGATGTCAGAATATGATTGAGAAGAGTAGTCTGTAATGCATTCCCACAGAGATAGAAAACTATATATCAGTTAAAAATTAACTATTCCATTTGGTCTTACAAAATCTTGTGAGCTTAGCTGTTTTGTTTATTAACACAGAAGTTAACTAGTGATTTCAAAGTGGACATCAACTGGTACATTACTTTCCAAAAGACATGTAAAGAAAATCCAATTAGAAATAAATATCTTTAACCTCTTTTATGTGTCTGTGTCTTCACACCATTGCCAGAAGAAAAAGAAAAAGAATGAAGAAAAAATGGGAGGATGGGAAAAGGGGGACCTTTCCAGAGCCAAGAAAACCAGTGATGACAGTAGCTGGAACACGATTGTCAAGAGCAAGAGCAGCAGCAGCTGCATGCAGGTTGGGGTTTGGGGCAGAAGAGTAAGAGGTGCTGCGATTATGAAGAAGAGGAAGAACATGGGGTTGTTGTTGTGGGGAGACAAAGGAGTGGAGGCCTCTCACCATTAAGAGCTGATAAACACTTTTGGCAGAGCTTCTTACACTCATCACTCTGCTCACCACCATTTTCTGCAGTCCCCGCAAGACAATGGAGGGGAATCACACTACTTAATACTCACTAGATCTTTGCCGCTGCATAACTCAAGAATCAATAAACAGAATTTCAAAAGATGAGACACAAACAAAAGTAAAGAATGTATGTCAACAGTGCTGTAAATTGCAAAAAACATAACAAGTTTGCATTAGAAAAACGTAACAAGTTTGAACTATAATAATGAGGATGGTTAACAGTAAAGGCAGTTGAGGTTGAGGACAGTAAAAACCGAATTGGAGAATAAGGCTGTGTGTAGTGAGGTGTACATGACATGAGAGAAATACAGAGACACGGTAGATAGAGACATAATATATCACATTTGAATTAGTGTGAAGATAATGGTTTTTATCTCATCATGGACAATTTTGTATCTCCTATGTCCCAGTTTTTCGAAGTACAGAAATCAGAAATTGCACAAATTTTCAGTTCTAGGACACAAATTTCTATCATGTCCCCATTATCAAATACATTACTTTTATATTTGTCTTGTACACCCTTGACCCTATCAAACATAGCGCAATGCCAACCCAACTGCTGCTATTATTGTTTGGGGCTCAGGCTCCATGCCTCCATAAATTTAACTAGGACAACAGCATCATCAATAACAAAACGTGCCAAGACCTTCTAGACCAATCCTCAAAACAGAAAACGAAAAGTGGAAAATCTTCATCACAACTTCTAATCCAAAGAGAAGAACGCCTCTGTGATATATTGCTACAGGTCTGCAGCTGCCGCGATGAAGATTTAAATAATGTGCTTCTACACTTTCAAACAATTCTTAAACCATTACTGCAAACTACACAAGTTCCAAACACAGAGAAGGAGAAAGTTGCGAAGATCAAAACTTATACAAGCTTTATTTTCAATCCAAACAGGAATCAGTAAAAGGGATTAGGATGAAGCATTCAAATTGGGTACTACAAAGTATAAGAGAATATAATTCTTACCAAAGCTCGTGAAAAACGTGGCCACAGATGACAGATGGAGCAAATATTATGCCGGCGGCAACAGGTGCGGGCGGTGTTGCTGAGCATGAACTTGAACGGTTTACTCTCTTTATGTTGAGTAAATCGCGGCGTACTCCGTAAATACGGAGTAAGTATTGTACTCCGCAAATATCCACGCGCTTCAACCCAAGTTAATTTGTCTCTCAACCCACTAATCAGAGAGACACACGTTCAGCCCATCCAAACTTGTCAATCAATTGCAATTAACACGCGTCCAGTCCAGCCTATCCATAAAATCCCCTAAGCTTTCATCTTCAACGTCTATCAGTTTTTGGTTTCACAGCTTTCACAGTTTTTGGTTCGTTCTTTCATTTCTTCACAGTTCTTATTCTCCACACGCACAAATGTCCTATTCTTGATTTCTTTCTTCATTTCATTTCATTTCATTTCAGTTCTTATTTCCTATTCTTTTTTTTTTTCACAAACTCCATGATGAAACTTCAATTGGGGAAACTTCAATGGATGAAAATGTTGATTTCTTTGATCGGATTGTTAGTGAAAAATGATCGAGGTACTCTATTTTGTTTTTTGTTTTTTGTTTTTATCAGTTTCGTGTTGTAGATTGGTTTCTCATACTCCTACACAGCGTTACGCTTGTTCACATAAATTGACTTTTTGCTCACACAAATCGACGTTTTTGCTCACATAAACGGCCGTTTTTGCTCACACAATATTTTCTGCACAGGTCCATAATACCTGTTCAATTCAGAAGAGAGAGTATCCACAGAAGGGAATGCTATTCATTTCAGATTTAAACCTTTTTACTCACAGTTTTAAACATTTTTGCTCACAGTTTTATACCTTATTGTTCACGGTTTTAAACCATTTTGCTCACAGTTTTAAACTTTATTGCTCACAGTTTCAAACATTATTGCTCACAGTTTTAAATAACTCACACATTCTCAGAAAAATTCTCACAGTACAGAACTTTTGTGCTTACCTTTGCAGCCTCTTTAGTTGTCTCTTTTTTATCACTTTGAAGATCAGCATCAGATGATTTTTTTGTTGACTTTGTCATTGTCTACAAGAAGTAATTCACACATGATTTAATCACAAATATACAGTGTTTTGAGGTACAAAAACAGTGACAAAAAATGCACATAGAAATCATTTTTTCAGAATATTACTCACTGTTTTTAAGAATTTCTTTGGTGCCATTTTTTTCTGAAAAATGAAACAAAAACCTAACACTTGAATATCCTAACAAAAATCGAAAAACGAAAAATGAAGAGAAAGTGAAGAAAATGAAGAGAGTGAGCAAAATGAGTGATGAACTTACCGGCGATGAAGAAGATGGAGTTCGCGCGGCTTCGTTGTTCGATAAAAATGGAGTTCGTCTTCGGTGAGCAAGTTTTGAAAGAAAATTAGTTCAGAGAAAGTGAAGAGAGTTAAGAGAGTGAGCAAAATGAGTGATGAACTTACCAGCGGTGGAAGAAGATGTAGTTCGCGCGGCTTCGTTGTGCGATGAAAATGGAGTTCGTCTTCAGTGAGCAAGTTTTGAAAGAAAATGGTTCTTGAAAGTGGTCTCCTGGTAACCGCTCAGTCACAGTTTGAGAGATGAGAGGGAAGTGCAATGCACGCGCGATCGAATGCGAGGATGAATTGGGCCGCGCGTTTTTTTAAGTTATAGTTTGGTGTTGGGCTGATACGGTAATGGGTTGGACTAGACCGTATATTTATGCGGGAGTAATGCCCGGAGTACGTATGTATGATGTACATGGAGCAAGGCTCCTTTATGTTGTTAGTTGTTACTTGTTAGTTTCTGTGTTGGCAGCGAATTTGACGGAGCGAGAGATAATATAAAAAGATGATATATGGACCGTTGCAATCAACCACCACTAAAAAACCTCAATCAAATAATAAAAAAAACTCATTCAAATAATAAATAAATTAATTTAATAACAGCTACAAATTAATAAAAATAATATATTTTGTCCATTTTTAGTATCAATGTGTGCTATTTTTAAGAAAAAATAATATATTTTGTGCTATTTTTCATTCTCATCATACCTATGATCAATTTATTTGATTATTAAGTGAATTTTAATTATCATTAAGTTATTATTTTGTTATTTCTTTAAGTTTATTTATTTATTTAGATGAATTTTTTAGTGGTGGCTGATTCAATTGATGTACATATAGCATTTCTCATTAAAAAAATAGGACTGCCTAACTTTGGGGGAACTGCCGCCTGAGGTTTTTTTTTTTTTTTGTTAAAAAAATGCTAGTAAGGGGAGGCACCCCATTACCAACGGGCAGGACGCCAGTACCCCGATCTGGGGATCCAGCAGGGTGATGGGGACTTACGGGGCTTGGCCCATGCCAGACACATTCACCTCTCCAAACTGGGCCGGTCGAGACCACTCAGAGGACTCATTGACGTTGCCCCTGAGCGGTAGGGGATCTCCCTACGAAGGGATGCCCACCAATTGAAGATTTTGGATGAAGAGGGATTCGAACCCGCATCCCTTGGGAGACTATGTTTTTCAAACCATGACCCCCACCATTTGTGCCAACCTCAATTGGCTACTGCCGCCTGAGGTTTTTTTTTTTTTGGTTGCCCACGGTGTCCTAGTAAGGATTTTTTCCATCCACAAGGCTCGAACCCGAGACCTTGCTTAAGGGACAACAAGCCGCTTACCACTTGTGTCAATCCTTGTTGTTCTGCCGCAGGTTTATTACACTCTTTTTTTTTTTTTGTTGCCCACGGTGTCCGGAGTTTCGCTCCGACTAATCCGTCGCCCCGGGTCGCGTACCTGGGAATGACAGGTAAGGCTCCCAACAAGGATTTTTTTCATCCACAAGGCTCGAACCCGAGACCTTGCTTAAGGGACAACAAGCCGCTTACCACTTGTGCCAATCCTTGTTGGTTAGGTTTATTACACTCTACCCCGCCTCTTTCTCTCTCTCTCTCGTTTTTTGTCTGGGAAACAAATAAAACGGCACAAAGTCCAACACAAAGAAGACAAGTAGAGCCCAAATCTAGGAATGCATGCCGTATTGTCTGAATTGTTTGCTATCCGTATTGAACATTGGTCTTGTTAAGTTTGTAGCATTTATGTTATGTTAATATATGCGCCTTATCTTTCTTTCATTGGTTGATTTTCTTTCTCTCATTTTCATAGATTTTAGAAGTTAGAACTCTCCATCACCTATTTTTGCAAGGTTATTGATATATCTTATTGTTCAACTCACTCTCTCTATAACCAACTTCATTCAAGTGTGTACATATATATATACATTCTTGCCAAATGTATTTCTTCTGAAAGGGTGATTTTGTTCCCAAACATCTTTTTTCTCCCCCTCTTACTATCTCACTGTGCAATCATAATTTTATAATGACAGATGAGTTTTATAATAATTTTCAATTGATAATTAGCAAAAAGAATAGTTTTTATGATAACTAATAACACAAATAGAACAGACTACAACACAGCAAACGGTTGCTTTACCAAAATTTTAACTTAACGCGGAAGTAATTTGCAATGCCAATCAAAGTGGACAAAATATAGGCATATACAAGCAAGATGAAAAGGGCGGTCATTGATGACACAGAGAGGGTATCAACAGACAGGTTTACCAACCCCGTGAGGATATTTGCCTGCATAAAAATTACTAGAAGAAATTATAACTGAAATCTAGAGAGAAAAAAGCATATGAATGTAACTAAAGGATATCTTGTTCACCAGAAGAAATGTAGCCAGTAAGTTCCGATTCAATGCTTCTTCAAGTGCTGAAGTTTTACTTCCAGGAATAAGATCACCCAGCATTAGAATGGATAAAAGCTGAAACATGGGCAACACTCAAATTACATATTCAAACCAAAATCCTAATCAGAAGCCATATTAACAATTATAGTGTCAGCAATTGATTCAATAATGCTGTGCTGTCAAATTAGGATTATGTTACTGACCGAGAAATCAATACTATTGCATTTGAAAAGTCAGATTAGTTGAAAAATTTAATTCAATAAATACAAGCTGAACGCCAGTAGTCAAGAGAGAGCCACCAAAATAATCCTAAATATACAAGTTACAAAGACAGCATGCCCCCATGGCTGATAAAATGAACAGAAACAAAATGAGAATTACCAGAAGGTTGTCAGCCAAGACAAAAGTAACATATGGCAGGTTGCACTGCACAAAGGATTAACAATTAGTTTACATCCATTGATGCCAAAAGAATCTCCTTATAACTAAGGAGTAAGGAATTGTGACATAGTGAAGCATACCGTTCTCCGTGAAATTCTTTCCACATGCCTATCTAGAAGCACAGTTAATAACCTGTTAAGGGAATAAAAGAAAAAGAACAAGTTCAAAGCTGTTGACTTTATTGATAAGGAATAAACAAGTTCAGAATTACTTTATACCAAAATAAGATGGCAAGAACCCAGACCCTCTTCCGAACCCATCTGGAACTATTAAGTCCAGAGGATTGGCTTCCAAAGATGATATAATTTCCCAACTGAACCCCAAGAAGGTACATACCCCAGTAACCTGGTTAAAAATAAGTGTTTACAAAAAAAATTAAAAAAATATATCAGAAGTAAAATGATTAGAAATACTCTCCAATGAAATTGCAGCCTTATCACCAAGTTTGAACAATGATGGGAGCAAATCTCACCAAATATGCTAAAGATACCCTCCTTGTTTTGACTTACGATATCCATTCCCCTTTCATTAGATAGCAAGTATTCATTTAAACCACAAATCAAGCAGAATTGGTACCCTTGAAAATAGAAATGAAAAGGTGTGTAAGAAAAGTATATTAAAAAAGAAAAAACACAAGGATAAAATAGATAAAAGTGTACCTACTAGGACAAGTGAACCAAAAACTCCAGAATATTGAGGGGGAATATTAACAACTGAAGAAAAGATTGACACAGCAGCAAGTGTGAAGAAGAAATTCCAGTGAACACCATATTCACCCACATGTACCTATATGAAGGAAAAACTATTACTGGCTTCCTCAAGAATGTCTTGAACTACAAAAACATTGAACTAAGAAATTAGATATCACAATAATAATTCACAATTCTGTAAATAGGCAAAAAGGCATTGCAGTGAACATTTTCAATAAAAACAATCCTGAGAAGCCCATAAGTTTACTAAGGAATAAAGCAGTTAGAACTCACAATTCTGGAAGTAGATAGAAATACAACGCACTGACCATTTCATAAAAAACAATCTTGAGGAAATAACTATTTTAATTATTTCTTTAATTTTTGTTTTTCTGTAACTCTTTTGGTAATTGGAGTGGATTCCACAATACAACTCCACTAGAGCTTACTTGTGCTTTCCACCAATACCCAGGGCAAGGAGTAAATAAAAAAAGACCCTGCACAATTTTCATTTATGTTAGGGAAGGCCGCTTTGGCCTTACCTATGAGAGAAGAAACAAACAGAGGGCAGGCAGCTCAGCTAAAGAAGGTCAGAACTAAAGGGCAAACAGGTAACTTTGGTATTAGCTAAAGATATAAATAGTTGAATCAGGAAGTTAGTTAGAGTCTTTGATCATTTTACAACCATCTTTGTACTTCTGGTGAGAGAAAGTAGAGAGTCTCAGTTTTCTGATTTTCTCTAGATGGGGGAGTTCTTGCTCCTTGTCTAATTCTAGGGTTTGTGAGAGATTCTCCCCAATCCTCTCAATCAATAAAGAAAAATTCTTCTGCCAGACGGTACCAGATGCCAATTGAATTGTTTTTGAAAAATTAGATTCACTACCTACCTACCATAATGGCATCAGAGTTTGACATAAGAGTATAAGACAAAAACGGGCTAAAAGGGTATTATGTGATGTCTTCTGGAAACTAGATTACATCAGCCTTGTTAAGATGCATTATTTGCAAATGCATGTTGAATATGAGTGGTTCTGTTGCCACAGAGAAATTCCTAAGGATCTCAATGAAAATAACCCACCTGATAATCCACACCAGTTGTAGTAACAAGACGAAGAAATCCTAAGATAACCAGTGGACTAATTGAAACTATTGTAGTCTTCCAGTTTCTGAGCAAGAGAGAAAAAAAGGATATTATTAGATGAATACAAATAAAGTAATTCAGACTCAGAGAAAGATCATTCAAGAAGACATCAATTTTATTATAGGGCAGGTAAAAGAATTAAGACAGAGTAACTTAGTATTCGAAAGCATGTTAGCAAGGGCATATAATAAACATCACTTCTTTACCCATTGTACGAGCTTATCAAAAGCGCCCAATATAAGTCATACATATACAAAATTCATTTCCAAAAGAATAAGATTGAAGTCTACAAGGAACTCACACAGATGCAATCTTTCGTGCTTGCCGAGAAACTAATGAATTCGATAATACAAATGCTCCAACCCCAAGATCCATCTGGTACGGAAAAGTGATATGAAATTTCAATAGAACAATCAAATTGTAGGGTGTACTGCTTATTAGCAACATAACAAAAGCAGGAAAGAGAGATCACAATTTTAAATGTCACATAATCCTCGAAGACCAGAGAAGTGATTTATAAGTTAAACAAAAAGCTCATTCTCCTCAATCTCCAGCTGCGCAAAAAAAGTCGTTTTCTTTGCATTTGCTTTAGTTGTGCATAACCCAAATGATAAGCAATAAACATTATTATAAGAGTACTAAAGTGAAGGACAAGAAAATTTCCTTGGTCTAAAACAGAACACACAAAAGACAGAAAAATACATTGGCTCACAAAACTACTAGCGAAGTTTATTAATCAATGACTTCCATTGCAGGAAAAGATTTGTATCAGCAGCACAGCATAGGAAAAATATTATACAAAATATCCTTTCCAACATTCTTTCTGCAAGACAGATCTTTCATTATTTTGGTGTATACATGGAAATGTAGAATAATCATACCAAACTAGTTCCATAAGTTTCAGTCTTTGCATATCTTCTAGGAAATATTCTGAAGTCAACAGACAAGATGCACAGGAATGTTATAATCATCTGCAAAAATCATTTTCATCAACATAATAACAGAGTAGGATCAGAAAAGTGGAACAAGAATTTCCAGTGTTCATCAAAATAATGTTTAAGATCAGAATAGTGGAACAAAGATGTCCACGGTGATACTTCATACCACAATAACCCGGTATGATGTAATATATGCTCGAATAGAATTGGGCCCTCCTTCAAAAGAAAGAGATGAAGCAGCAGACCTGTAGTTAAGTGAATGAAATCAGCCATATTGCCATAATCAACTACAAAATTTTTCTCATGAGAAATTTCTGGCATTAATTTATTTACTTCATAGAAGTCTGAGTGCAGCATTACCTTTTGGCGGCAATACAAACTAATGTTAAGATCGAAAGCAAACTTGTGAATATGTATGTCCAGTCTGAAAGCACCTGTCAACAACCATATACATTGACCTAATTACAGAATAAAATGTTAAATATATGTTTTTTCTTTAATCTTTCTAATGAGCACATAGGTAGCGATGGGGAGGGTAAGAGAAAGCAAATCAACAAAGCAATAAATTACCGGTGTCCTTCTACGAAATATGAGTTTCAATTAATGGAAACTGACACTGTTCATGATTTTGCATTCAGCACAAATGACTGGATGCCTTGATATCAAGAAAGGTTCATTTCATCTATCTCAATATGGTGCTTTCAAGATGGCGCTATTTAAAAAATTTAATGCTAGCGGAGAACACTTACGGTGAAAAACAGGAGCATAGGAACAACAATTATTATAAAATCCAGCAACAATGTAGCTAAGTATGATTTGAAATTCATAGATCTAGAAACTGCATCATCGGTTTTCTGCTTCAAGGAGGCACCTAAAATTCAGAGAAAGAAACAGAAAGAGATAAAGAAATACAAACAAGTTACAGATTATTGCTTTATAGTAGAAACAAGCTATAAGAAATTAAAATATTAGAAACACGTAATATGCACCGCAGCATGGATAATGATTGACTCTAAACAGAACAGAGGCCGCATTGAAACAAGAGAGAGCAGAGGTAATCAAAGCATAATAATGATTATTCGAATTTGTTCATAGCTAGATAGAAGGCAGGGTTTGAATGGAGGGGAGGGAAAGGGACTGACCTGTTGAAGAGGTGATGGAGTGACGAATGAGGACCAGAATCTGTGATGTGAGGAGGGGGATAGAAAGAAAACAAACAAAGAAATAGAATGAATCATGTTCATGACATTCGATTTTATGAGATTTGATTGCAGTGAGAGTGAGTGAATGCGATTGACATACAGGGATTGCAATGGTAAGGGCGGCGAGTTCGAGCATAGAGGATCCGCTCAAATTGCTGACGAATTCTTCTTTGAGATGTTTGTTCGGATTCAATGACGTTTTCCGGACACCAGCAAGACCAGCGGCAGCAGCAGAAGCAGGAGGAGGATCCATTGAAAGGAAAGGAAAGGAATGGAAGGGATCGAAGAAGAACGAGAATGAAGGAATCAATGAATGCAAAGCGTCAACCGATGGATGGATGGACGGACGGAGTGAGTGCTACTCTTTATTACCGCGACGGACGGCATGACACGACAAAAGCAGAGCAGAACAGAGCAAAGGCCCTGGGTGCTCTGCGAGTGCCGTTCGATGTTGTTGAAGATGATGATGATGATAGTATTAGTAATATTTAAAATAAAAATTGGGGTGAAGTAATTGACAAAATAACCTATTGTTTAAGTGTGAGAAAATCGTAATATCGAGTTAAAGGATATTTTATGAGTTATTTTGTGAACGATAAAACTTTTCGTATTCCTTTTTAGTATTTCACTCTAAAAATTGAGTGAATAACCATTTTGGGGCTAAAATACTAAAATGAGCATAGAGAGGGAGTTATACACGTATATACACTGTTTGGAAATAAAACGCGAAATTACACTTAATAGTAAACCGGAACACCCCGTTCCGGTTTATGTTTTATAAAAAAAAATAATTTTCAATTTATATAAAACTGAATTGTTTTACGTATCATTCGTGTATAAATCATTAATATAAAAAAATGAATAACATAAAATAAATATTATAACCTATAAAATATTGAGTAACATGAATTTTTTAGATATAATAGAAATTGAAGATTATATATTTTAAAATATGAGATTTAATTATTTTTAAATCAAATTTAAAATAAAGATTATAACTTCTAAAATATTGAATCACATGAATTTTTTACATATAGTAAAAATTGAAGGCTATATATACTTTAAAATATGAGATTTTAATAATTTTTCTGTTGTGTATTATAAAATTAAGACTATAGATTTAGAATATTGAATCACATTAATTTTTCACATATAGTAGAAAAATTAATTTGATTTAATATTTTATAGGTTATAGTCTTTACTTTACAATACAACAAAAAAAATTGTGAAATCACACATTTTAAAGTATATATCATTCAATTTTTAATATATGTGAAAAATTCACGTGATTCAATATTTTTATAGGCTATAGAATTTTATTTATAATACAATAAAACAAAATTATGAAATATAACATATTAAAGTATATATCCTTCAATTTCTAGGCAAAAATACCTATATATATATATATATATACCATTATACTAACATTGCAGGACGTTTGAATTGTCACGTAAGTAATCAAATGCCATATTATTTCTAATTAATTTTAAAATATATGTATTAATTACTTTTAACTAATAAATTTTAGTTAGTTTAGACTATTAATTATTTTTAATATTACATAGGTTTAATGTTAGATAAACAATTAAAATATTTACTTACATTTAATTTTGCTTAGTTTTAATATTAGTTAGAATATTAGTAGGGCTATATGTGAGAGAGAGAATTATTTGCTTGTATATTCTTTCTCTCATATTATATAGTTAGAATGGTTAATTATTCTACTAATTAATTAGAAGGATAATTATTCTAATAATATGAGAGAGAGAATGATTTGCTTCTATATTCCCTCTCTCATATTATATAGGTATTTTTGTCTAGAAATTGAAGGATATATACTTTAATATGTTATATTTCATAATTTTTTTTATTGTATTATAAAAAAATTCTATAGCCTATAAAAATATTGAATCACATAAATTTTTCACATATATTAAAAATTGAATGATATATACTTTAAAATGTGTGATTTCACAATTTTTTGGTTGTATTATAAAGTAAAGACTATAACCTATAAAATATTAAATCAAATTAATTTTTCTACTATACATGGAAAATTAATGTGATTCAATATTCTAAATCTATAGTCTTTATTTTATAATATAACAAAAAAATTATTAAAATCTCATATTTTAAAGTATATAGCCTTCAATTTTTACTATATGTAAAAAAATTCATGTGATTCAATATTTTAGAAGTTGTAATCTTTATTTTAAATTTGATTCAAAAAATAATTAAATTTCATATTTTAAAATATATAATTTTCAATTTCTATTATATCTAAAAAATTCATGTTACTCAATATTTTATAGATTATAATATTTATTTTATGTTATTCATTTTTTTATATTAATGATTCATACACGAATGATACGTAAAACAATTCAGTTTTATATAAATTGAAATTTTTTTTTTATAAAACATCTGTTCCGGTTTACTATTAAGTGTAGTTTCGCGTTTTATTTCCAAACGGTGTATGTACGTGTATAACTCACTCTCTCTGCTCATTTTAGTGTTTTAGCCGCCATTTTGGTCCCTAACGTTATAGGCGTGCATCAAATTGATCTTTTGTTTTTAAATATGTCAAAATGATCCCTCACTTTTTATATAGTAAGTCAAGTTAGTCCTCCAAGCAATTTCTGTTTGCATTCCGTTATGACGATGCTGAGATGTCATGTTAACTGCCAACTAGGCTAGGTGACATGACCCATATAATTTTCTTAACTCAAATAACTCTCTCTTTTTTTATAAAATGTCTCAAATTAATCCCTCTTACTTTCTTTTTTAATAAAATTAGAATCTCAAATCCTAATATCACTCCCATTTTTTTAATCCCTAACTTCTTTCTCCTTTCCTCCATTGCTCTCCCTATATAAGCTTGCTGTCATGATCATGGATGGAGGTCATCTTCTCCATCAAAGAAACACAAGAACTCATAATGTTTTTTTTATTTTTCCTTTCATTGAACATATATACATATTTACAAGCCCTTATTTACTATCTTTATCAACCCTAATTCTTCCTCAATTCATTCCCAATTCACTTTCCTGTTGTTATGCTCTTGAAGATGATCCATCACCACTACTTCAACCTTTGTATTATGCCTTCCATGCCCTTGCAAGCCAAAGCATCTCATTGGACTTCCAAATTGGGCTCACATATTTTTCTTTTCTTAGTTGTTGATGAACAACTTGTTGTTCTGTTGTCTAGCTTGTTCCCTTCTTGGTCGCCAGAGCCTCTTAAGGGCAGAGGTATGGGTGAGTGGCTTGGTGATGATGCTCTAATGAAGATGTTGCTACTGCTTAGGTTTGTATTTGTTGTTGTTGTTGTTGGGTAGAAGTTTCCATTGGTCAGTGTTCCTGTTTCTTGGTTTCTTTGTTGTTAAGTGTGTCTCAAACTGTTGTTGCTGATGCTTGAAGGGTGAGGAGCTTGCACTAGTTGAGACATATAGAGGACTTGAGATGAAAGGGGATGCTTGGTAATGGATTGACCTTGTTGATTTTGTGATGACTTGAATTTGTTCTTCATTTATGCCTTTTGGAGAAGATGATGAAATATGTTGTTATTGTTGGTTTTGTTTCTTGGATGAGTTTCCCTTGTTAATCATTATCCGTAAATGGTCCCATCGATAATTAAAAGATAAAATAAAATAAAAAGTCTTTTCTTATTTTGTTGAATGGAGGGAAAGAGAGTTAAAAAATAAGGAAGGAATTAGAACAAGAGTAATAAGAAGCTACTAACATTGGAGAAGAACTAGTAACTAGATTGAAAGGTGTTTGTGACAATGTGTTTGTGTGGTGGTGGAGGTGGCAATATAGTACTTGTTATAGTGCTCTCCAAAGGCAAAGGAGGGATATAAAAGGAATGAAGTAATTGAGGATTGATGTGTGCGTAGTGCTAGGGTTGAGAAGAAACAAGATGTGAACAACTCAAGTTAGGGAGAGCAATGGAGGAAAAGGAAAAAGGAAAAGAGGTTAGGGATGAGAAAAATGGGAATGATAATAGGATTTGAGATTCTATTTTTGTTAAAAATAAGTAATAGAGACTAATCAGAGACATTTTATAAAAAGATAGAAAGTTATTTGAGTCAAGAAAATTATATGTGTCATGTCAGCTAGCTCAGTTGGCAGGTAACGTGACACCTCAGCACTGTCATAACGGAATGCAAACTGAAATCACTTGAAGGATTAACTTGATTCACGATTTAAAAAGTGTGGGACCATTTTTGATATTTTTCAAAAGAGATGGATCAAATTGACTCACGTCTATAAAAGATAAAAGATAGGGATAAAGCTTATGAATGTATCATCTTAAGAAACATTGCAAGAGAGAATGGGAGGACTGCTAACTCGGAAATGAATCATCATACGATGATTTAGCTCTACATTCTGATGAAAGATAAGCATAAATCGATTGAAAATAACCTTGCAAGTCAAAAGAAATAAATAAATAAAAGAATGAATCCATCGTCTAGTGTGAATTGTGTATGATGTATCTAATCTAATTATAACATGTACAACATACACTACAATCTATAGCTAGTATGTATGTACTACGTCTGTATTTTCTAGCTAGCTCATCCTCAAAGTTAGTAGTGTCTGAAATTTAAAACAACAAAATTAATAATGGGGAATGATCGAATCTGATGAGGTAGCTAGCTAGCTAGCTAGCATGCCTGTTCATCTTCAAGCTTTTTGAGCACAGGGGAGGGAAGGAGAGGAGGCCGCTGCTGATAGAGATTCCATGAAGCCGCAATTAGTGGTGGCCATGATCTGCATCTCTTGATAACTAATACAACTCTTAGAACAGTTATGTCGTCCTCCTGATGATGATGATCTTGTTGCTCGTATTATAACATGCTCTGGCAATCTCAACGTATACTCATCGTCGTCGTCATCATCATCATCATCATGGTCATCTCCTCCTCCTCCTTCTTTTTCAACCCCAACTTCTTCTCCTTTAATCATAACAATGGAATGCCCCGTTGAGTGTGACCTCGTGTGCTCTGCTTGTTGCTGCTGCTGCACGTTCACGCCCATTTGATCTTGATCTTGATCTTGATGATGATCATGTTCTCCTCTTGCTCTTGCACTTTCACAATCATCACCCAGTTCCCCATCTCTTATGTCAATGCGTATGTCCCCACCTGCAGAACCCTCCTCCTCACACGGATGATCTCCTTCTGTTGCATCATCTTCATCTTCATCATCATCATCATCATCGTGATTATGATTATTATTATTATTGAATTCACTATCATGTTTAATTCGGCGGCGGGTGTCTGAGGAAGGGAAATTGAGGTCAGTGCGGCAAACAGGACATGTCTTGTGGGAGCAGAGCCAGAGGTCAATGCACTCTTGGTGGAAAACATGGCAGCAAATAGGTAAGAGGCGAAGCATGCTATCGTCCTCGAACTCCAGCAAGCAGATGGCGCATTCGAGGAAGTGCTTCTTCTTTTTCTTCTTATTATCATTGTTCTTCATCGTGATGCGGAGTTCCTTGACGAAGGAATACTCAAAGGTTGGGAACATGTGGAGCAATGAAGGGTCAATGCCTCCTGATCTAGAGGGAGACCTGTTGGGTGAGAGGCGAACTAGAGAGCCAGAGGCACTGCGTTCAAAGGCCCAAGATTGGGATACGCTTACAAGGCAGAACTTGCAAAGGTAGACGATGCTGAACGCCACAAAGCACACCACTAGGATTGCTAGCGTGAATGCTATCAGTGCCGGTGGGGTGTTGTATTGATGAACCGGTGGCGCTGTATCATAGCCGTGTTCCGGCCAAGACATTGCCGGGATGACAGACCAATCTATAATTCAAGGTTGAAGCTGTTGAGTGCCTTATGCCAGACCTTCCATGCATTCTTGGTTCTTTGCATGGATCCACTTTGACGTGATCCGAGTGCTACCTGATTTCCTTCTTTCTATTCTTTTCTTTCTTTATTTTTCTGTCTATTTTACTTTCCCTTGCTTCTTCAATCTCTCTCTCTCTCTGTGTTTTTTTGAAGGCGCGGTTGTAGGTGACGAAATGAATGAATGTAAGGAGAGAATCAAGGAGATATGTCACTGGTGTTGTGTGAGGACTAGATAGATGGAGGGTTGATATGAGATGGCGATGCAGAGGAGGAAGGATTGGTTCTGAATGAGTCCTTATGAGAAGGCAGGATGAGTGCTTATGTCCGAACGTACACTATTTACTATTTAGGACACATATATATGGTGAGTTCTTACATACAGACATGAAATTTAATTAAAGTTAATTATAAAGATATATATTACTGATTAATTGGTAGTAGAGTCATGATAAATTCGTACAAGTCCAAGATGAAAACAAAATTACTATACTTAGATACACAAAATCCAATGAATACTGCAAAGTTGCAAACAAGTTAAGTTATTGCAAGCTAAGTAATCAAGGGCAGAAAAACACCAAATAAAATTCCCAAGATCAATGGTGATGTTTGAGCGTTAATTATTTGATAAGGGCATGCATGCACGCCGATCAAGATAGGCTAACCTGGGCAACTTGATGAGAAGCTTCCTTGGGAAAAAGGTAAGCCAAGCCTATTACATTGATGATCTTCCCAAAGAAAATAATGAAAACGGGGACGGAGGCACCATGAACACATGCCCTAATGGATCCAACAGCCATCAAGACACAATCATACAAGTCAGCAAATGAGAAGAGCTTGAGCAAAGGAACCTCCTTCTTATTATTCTTCTGCTTTCTCTCTTTTGCTTCCTCCACGGTTGAGGCAGAGCACGAACCCTGCTCCGACATATTGGCTTTACAAGAGCAAAAGAAAAGATCATAAAGAATACAATGTGACCATTATTAATAATTCTGTGCTGCTGTTCATTCTTAGTCACCAGTTTGTTAACTGACTTTCTCGATCCATCTCTTCTCATCATATGCATGCATGGTATGTATAAGCTTCTACAACTGTGCAACCTAACTACGGGCATCGAAAACAAAATGTTGCAGGAGAATTGAAGGAGATTCATCATTATCATGTTACGAATCATGTACATACTGATTGGAAAACTAACTAGCTAGCTAGAGGGTCACGAATTAATTAAGTAGACAACTTTTAATTTTACGGACACACACATGACACATGTATAGTTTTTGAAGAATGTAGGTGATGCAGAAACTACCTGCTTTAATCTTTATAATATATGTTGATTATGATTAAACAACTATATATGGACACTATATATATCACGGATTGAATGCCTTTATATGTATTATACATCATGAAAGATATATGAAGGATTTATACTATACTGCGAAAGTTAAAAAAAATACATATATACATACATACATACATACATACATACATATTGCATACATACGTGGTTACGGCGCTTTATCTATCTATCTCTGGCAAACCACGCCGGTGTTTTTGTGCTTCTGTATATATAATTATATCAACTCTCTTGCAGTGAGAGAAATTAAAGATGGCATGGATTTTGCTTTAATATATACTTGAGTGAGTAACCGTATGCATGCATGTAGGCTCCAATCAGATTCGGTTG
Organism: Aeschynomene evenia; assembly: GCA_013621005.1. Lineage (NCBI taxonomy): Eukaryota > Viridiplantae > Streptophyta > Magnoliopsida > Fabales > Fabaceae > Aeschynomene > Aeschynomene evenia. The sequence continues at coordinate 377,123 of CM024263.1, read as the reverse complement.
GAATATAGTAATGAGACGGACGTACTGCAACTATACATACTTAGTGGGGAAGAAAATCACCGGCAGATCCAACTTTTTAAGTTTATACTCGATATCATTGATAGATATGTGGCGTCATTATTCTTGTTTGTTTCTGCGCTCTTAATTTCTTAAATTCGAAGAAATAAATGATGGCGTATGCTATACTTACGTGTTCAACTTACTTATTGGTAAGGGAAATGCATCCTGGCGATGCATCTTCAACGCTCGATCGCTAAGGATCAAAGAGTGTACAAGACTATTCTTATACCATGGCTTCAAGCCAAAATTATAAAACTTAATTACAAAGGTGAATGAAAATAACTCTTTTGTATCTGCTAGAGAAAAACATGTCATGTTTGTTTTGACCTTTATAATTACCACAGAGTTCTTGTACTATTACTGTTACTGTAATTGCCTAAGTTCTTGGAACCTTCACTGGCTAAAACATGTAAACACTGTTTTTATTGTCTTGATTATAACAAGTATTTTTTATTTTTCTGGTTCTAAGGAGCTCCGATGGGAGCAAAGGGGAATGGAGAAAGGGATCGAACTCCTCCTGAACGAATGAATACCAACATATCCCCTTTTGGACCAAGAAGGTGTCATCTGAGCTTGGCTCACCATCAAGTATTAATGACTTAGTTTGCACCTCACTTTTTTAATTTTGGCCCACCATAACTTCTCTTACTGGCCCATATACATTATTGGGTAGTACTTGGCTAGCTTGGGTGCTTGCTTGGGAAATTCAAACATTACGTAGAGATAGCTAGATCCGACATTTGGGTAGTGTAGTTAAACATCTATCTGGGAATTCGGAGGTGGCATCGGAAAAGGGAGAGGAAGAATTGAAGAACGAACCACGTACGTACATATCCCAATTCAATCATCCCATCTCCCCTCATCTATCTTCTATTCTATTTTATTGCCTGTTGGAATTGGATTATCACATCACATGATATGATATGAGATCTGATTTATATCTAGTATTCGTCCAGTTAGTTAGTTAGTTTTCCTTAATTTTCATCATATCACACGTACATACATTCGATCATACATACTAGTTATGTTGATTAGAGCAACTGAATCAATCAATATATAGAACAAACAAATTAAATGCAAGATAGATAGATAGATCGATAGATCGATCGAGAATGAGCAGCAACAAGCAGCAGCAGAAGAAGAAGGAAGAGGTCGAAGGAGTGAAGCTGCTGGACGACGAGCAAATCGCGGAGCTGAGGGAGATATTCAGGTCATTCGATCGGAACAACGACGGAAGCCTGACGCAGCTGGAGCTGAGCTCGCTTTTGCGCTCGCTGGGGCTGAAGCCTAGCATGGACCAGCTGGAATCGTTCACCTACAAGGCCGACACCAACAACAACGGCCTCATAGAATTCTCTGAATTCGTCGCCCTCGTCGCCCCTGAGCTCCTCCCTGCCAAGTCCCCCTACACGGAGGAGCAGCTCCGCCACCTCTTCAGCATGTTCGATAGGGACGGCAACGGTTTCATCACCGCTGCCGAGCTCGCCCACTCCATGGCCCGCCTTGGCCACGCCCTCACCGCCGACGAGCTCACCGGCATGATCCGCGAGGCCGACACCGACGGCGATGGCCGCATCAGCTTTACGGAGTTCGCTAACGCTATCACTTCTGCTGCTTTTGATAATTCATGGGCCTAGCTAGCTCGCCCACACCTCATCCCCTCTCCCTTTCTTTTCAATTCTAATTTCAGGTATATAGCTATAATATGTATCATCCTTTTCATACAATATTAAGCAGCCTCATTTGATTCTAAAAACATCACCAATTCTAGAAATTTAGAATCAGTTCTTTCAACTTTCATTTTCTACTTTTAGTCTTTTTTTTTTAAATGAAAAACAACTTAGTGTAAAATGAACTACAACTAAAAACTAAAAACAACAAACAGGTTTTTGAGTTCTTATAAAATCCTGCCAAATATGGCACATCCTGATTGCATTTATTTTTTTTTGGTATTGGATTGCTTTTTTACTTAAAAACAACAAACAGACTTTTGAGTTCTTATAAAATTCTTAAAGACAGTAGAAGTCACACCTTTGTGTTTGCTAAAAATTCTCCGATAAAAATCCAATTTTATCCATATTTTATGTTATTAAATTTTTTATTCTCCTCAATTGCAATTAATTTAGACGTTCGTGGAAGGAAAATCATACGAATATTAGTTCATAAAAATGAGTAAAAAACAAATTTTCCTTGACCAGTGATCAATATGTTAAACGTCAATATGTTAATCAACGCATAAAAAATTCCTTTTGTAGAATCTATAAAACAAAGATCTCTTCCGACCAACATAGTTGATAGATCACAAAAATCAGCCCGCAAGTAGCTTAAACTAAGCATCTTTGGAAGCATAAAACAGAAATTTTGTAAAGTATTAACCAACGGGACATCCCTGACTGGGGCGACTGCAATTTGTACATATAACAGTGTCATTCACCCATTTTTTCACCTATTCAAAAGTTGGTAATTTTTATGAATATGTTGGCAAGTTGCCAATCTATTCATAAAAGTTGTCAACTTTTTAAATTGGTGAAAAATGGATGAAAAAGTATTATTGTATGTACAAGTAGCATTTTCCCAACTGATAGTTCTTTAATAAATTAGAACTAGAAATGTTCTTCAAAATAAAACTCTGACAGACTATACAAGGCCCAAAGAGAACTTCAAAAAATAAAAATAAATAATAAAACCATCACTGGCTCATTCGCACTTCCCCCAAGTGCAGAAACTGTTACCAAAAGCCACTAGAAAAGAGATAAGGCCTTTATTTCTGCAGCATCCATTGCATGATGTCCTTCCTGATAAATCAATCTGACCAATTTACTCCATAGTTCAATCTAAAAACATCATGATCATTGTTGCTGATGCTGAGGTGCCGACAATGGGTGGTAGTCCCAGCAAGATTTGGTGGTCTCATCATCCTTGCAATGGCAGGGAAAGAGTTTGGCCATAAACGTGATGAGGTGGAAAATAAATGCCTATTTGTGTCCCTCTTGAATAGTCGATAGTAATCAATAGGTTTGTGTCCCTCATTTTGTGTCATTCTTACACTTGAGCTACTACTATTGGTGGGCAATCCACCACGATTAACTGACGGCTTAATTTGCTCTAGCCAAGGCTTAATGAAGTTCCCTAAATTCTGAACTGCCTTTATGTCTCTTTCTTGAATGCTCTTGTGAAATTTGGTTGCTATACAAATAGCTACTGACCATCATTGCATCTCATTAGTGGTTAAAGTTTTGGATGCTTAGCGACCAGAAAAAAATCAGAAGGAAACTCACAAAGGGATAGATGCAAAAACAAACATGTGAGTATTTATGAACATACTACTAAATATCACCACTAAAATCAAATGTTCCCTTCCACTTTTTTATTATTCCATCAGCATCATAAAAAATAAACTACAAATTTTCTCTAGATAGCCAGTGACATAAGTTTTTCCCTTCGATCAAATTTCTTTCTATTCCTCTTGAGTCTTGACTATCCCAATTTTCCATTGTAACTAGTCATTTAACCCGTGCGATGCAACCAAATTTTATGTTTAAAATATTAAATAATTAATGAAATAAAAATATTTTTATAAAAATAAAGTAAATGAAAATAGATTATCTATAAAATTTATTTTATAAATATAAAAAAGTACATAAATAAAATTATTCTTATATCAGTAAATGCACATAAAATTGAAAAAGAATCTTGATTAAGTGTCTAAGAATTACGTAAAATAAATATGTAGTTTTTAAATTATGTATATTGAATCAACATATATGAAACATAGGAAGTGATTATTGCCACACCATTTTATCAATCACTAAAAATCACCAAATTCTTATTCAATCATGTAATTATTTTTTCTTTCAATCTCGAATTCTTATTCATAATATTTATATTTATTCTCTTTCAATAATTAACTAATAAAAATGTTCATAATTTACGGATTATCAATCACTAAAATTACTGAAATCATAGAAAATATTAAAAATTACTAATTATCAATCACTACTGATTACTATATTTAAAAATGTTCATATTTTGCATTTCCCGTGTGAAAGTTAATTAATCAATAAATTGATAAAAAAAATGCAACATCTTCCTATATTTAAAAATAATTTGAATTATATATTGAGTAAGATGAAATAGATAAAAGTTGTTATATTAAATAATTATAATTAAATAAATAAATTATAATATTTTAGGTGAAAATTTTTATTATGGAAAAATTGGAGATCGAAATTAGATCATACTGTTATCAACTCAAATAATAAATAGTAATGATAATAATATTATGAACATAGAAACGTTATTACTTGCTCATATAGAAAAATCATCTCGATCGATGACTCCTTAGATGCATTTTTAAAGTTTGGAAGTCTTCAATACATGATTACTCTAATCATATTTATTTTGAATACATCAAATTATAAAAAACAAACCATTGCTGAATAAATTGATTGGCATAGACTTAATTAGCATTAAAATGATTTGCCAATCAATATTAAAACACTGATAAATTGATTCTCACAATAAATCATCTTAATTAGCATTAAAATGATTTGCCAATCAATATTATTGATAGGTTTTAATTAGCATTTTAAAAAGTGATATTAGCATTAATTAACATTTTAATTGTCTGGCCTACAATGATATCATGATAGGTTTTCAAAAAGTGAAATGGTAGGTGTTCAAAAAGTGACACGTGGCATGATATGAGAGTCATTAACTGTGTTTTATAATATAAAAAAGATGATTTGCCAATCAATATTATTGATAGGTTTTAATTAGCATTTTAAAAAGTGATATTAGCATTAATTAGCATTTTAATTGTCTGGCCTACAATAATATCATGATAGGTTTTCAAAAAGTGAAATGGTAGGTTTTCATAAAGTGACATGTGGCATGATATGAGAGCCATTAACTATGTTTTACAATATAAGAGAGATAAGAGAGATATAGTTTTCCATTAAAACATAATACGACCACCAGCCATAATCATAAATTTACCCCATGTTTAAACTACCTGAAACACATAAATCTGAACCAACAAACCGGATTGAAGTCAAGTTATCTCGTGTCCTGAAACACACAAATCTGAACCAACAATCCATGAAATTCATTTGCAAACCAACTACTTGGGGGAAGAAGACAGAGAGACATATGACTTCAAATGAATTGTAAAAATGGGACAAAAGATACAACTCGCTATCCTAAGCTTTAAGATCCTGTGTGTCCAAATTCAATACATTGCAATAGAATAGGTCAAGAGCTAAGAAGGGATTGCCGAGCTAACTATTAGAATCGAGGGATTCCTGAGTTGAGAGAAAAAAAAGAGATGATGTTTTGATGGAATAACAGAACTGGATTAGTTAGTTATTTAGAAGCCAACTATCCACTAATAAACCCTAAACCAAATGAACTGCCTCCATGATAACTAAATAACCTAAGGAGCACAGTAATAATTACATAGTAACTACCTGTACACTAACTTGTAACTCATATATTCTAAATAAATAATAAAAAGAGTACCGTACCGGTGAACAAATTGACGGGTCTTAGAGTGCTTAAGGATGATGATCCTGCGCTGAATCCTAAGAGCAAGCCTGTAAGTTTGCTTCAGACCCAAAAAATATGCAGTTGCCAGTGTAATCTCCCACAACACCATGATCAACACACACTCTCTCTCTCTCTCTTCTTAGAACCTTCCCAGGCCAGAATGAACAATGGTTAGATGAATCCTATTTTATTTAATATGCCTAGTTTTTCTGTCGTGCAAGCAAAGTTTCTTCTCCTTGGCTTCATTCACTATTTCATTTCCAACTGGGAGCCGCCGTTGTTGTCATTGGCACTGACCAAATCGGTTCTCTCTTTCATCCTTGTTGCAATTTCATCATGACCGTTGATTTTTTCTTCTGCTTCATCTTAACTGTTCAGTGTATTGTTTGAAGGAAAACCATATGAGCTTCCCGTCCCATCGTTCAGGCCCGGTTTCAGCGCAGCCCAACTCCAACATTTTTCTATACTCTTTACTTTTACTTTTACTTTTACTTTTACTTTTACTTTTACTTTTACCGTGTTTCTAGAAAAATATTGAAATTTTACGTTTTAAAGTCTATATAGCCTTCAATTTTTACTTTGTTTAAAAAATTAAAAAATTTAATATTTTAAAGGTAGTATTTCTAAAAATATAGTGAAATCTCACTTTTTAAAGTCTATAGTCTACAATTTTTACTTTTTTTTTTTGAAAAACTGATTTCAATATTTTAAAGACTATAGCCTTTATTTTTATAGTATTTCTAGAAAAAAAAAAGTGAAATCTCAATTTTTAAAGTCTATTGCCTTCAATTTTTACTTTTTTTAAAATTATATATTTGAATATTTTAAAGACTATAATCTTTACTTTAATAATGTTTATAGAAAAATAGTGAAAACTCAGTTTTTAAAGTCTATAGCCTTTAATTTTTACTTTTTTTTAAAAATTAAGTAATTTAATATTTTAAAGACTATAGTCTTTACCTTTATATTGTTTATAGAAAAATAGTGAAATCTCATTTTTTAGATTATATAGCCTTCAATTTTTACTTTTTTTTTTGAAAAATTATGTATTTCAATATTTTAAATACTATAGTCTTTACTTTTATAGTGTTTCTAGAAAAATAGTAAAATCTCACTTTTTAAAGTCTTTTGCCTTCAAATTTTACTTTTTTTTTTCTGAAAATTTATGTATTTCAATATTTTAAAGATTATAATATTTACTTTTATAGTGTTTATAGAAAAATAATAAAATTTCACTTTTTAAAGTTTATAGCCTTCAATTTCTACTTTGTTTAAAAAATTATGTAATTTAATATTTTGAAAACTATAGTCTTTACTTTTATAGTGTTTCTAAACAATAGAGAAATATCATTTTTTAAAGGAGCATTGCTCCTTGTACTCCAACAATACATACATTGGATTTACTCCTACTAAAGATAGAGAAGGAGGAAAAGAAGTAAAAAAAAAAATACTTAATTAGTTAGTTAGTTACTTACTCATGTATGTGTGAAATACATGGGAGTAAGTATTTCTAGTATACATGGGGAATCATTATTTTTAAAGTTTATAGCCTTCAAATTTTACTTTGTCTTAAAAATTATATAATTTTTACTTTTATAGTGTTTGTAGAAAAATAATAAACTTGTAAAATCAACTAGCTCATCCAAAAAAAATAAATAGGAATTGGGCCAACCCACAAAAATAAAATGGGCTAAATCTATATCACCTTAAAAGGTAAGATGATAAGTTAACTCGACATACCTAACAACCTAACATGTTTTGTCATACCAGGAAAGATTGGTACAACTGGTAAGCGGCTTGTTATCTCTTATGTAAGGTCTCGAGTCCGGGATGATGGATTAGTCGGGGTGAAGCTCCGAACACCGTGAGAAAAAAAAAACATGTTTTGTCATTTTTTCTAAAATGTTATTTGAATTAGACAATCTCGTTAAAATCCTGCCTGAAACCTATCATAAAATAAGACAAGATGGACTAATCCATAGTAAGAAAAATAAGCCAAAAATTACAATTTTTTTTTTGGCGATAGCCAAAAATTTCAATTTAACCCCTCAATGGGGACTGGTGCATGCTATACAATCTTTTTATATACTCAGATTAGGGAACATCCTATATAATAAGAAAAAAATAATTATCTAACAGTTTTCTAATGATTAGCTATTATTTACAAAAATGTTTAGCTATTATTTTATTTTAACACGGATTTCAAATAATCACCGTAATTTAAATAATAGTAGAATAAAATTTTAATTGAGAGAGAGAATAATTAAATTTTATAATTATTAATTACTATATATATATATATAAAGTAATTAAAAGATATTAACATGAGAAACAAAATATAAAAAATAAAGGAATTTAAAAACTGAAAATTTATTGTACGGTTTAAAGTTGGAAGGAAAATCTGACAAGAATATTATTGTAAGGTAAGCCTAAGGATATTGTACTTGAGCTGAGTGATGGGCTTGAGGCTGGTTAGTTAGATCTACCTGGTTGCAGTTTGAATCCAATGCAATGCAATGCAATCCAGTACACCACACCACACGCATCCACTGATCCACCCACTTCACTAGTTAGTTCACCACTCCCAACACTCACGCACACAACCCAGAGAGGCCTTTCCTCTTTTAACCTCTGACCCAAACACACTGTATTTGGGGATCTCTATCTCTCTCTCTCTCTCTCACACACATACAAGATACAACGCAATTCCTCACTCACTCTTACTCACCCACTCATGAGTCATGAGATGAGATGAGATCTCCGACACCACAATCAACCTCCAAATCCAAAACCTTAGCACTAATGTATAAGTACGAGGATCCAACCCCATTAGAAGAAGAAGAAGAAGACCAGCAGCAGCCAATTCCATTGAGCATGTACCGCCCACACCCACACCCACAACTTAGACGCTCCCCCAGGTTCACTACCCCTGTTCCAAATCCCAATGCCAGATCAACACGTGTCAGAATGAGGAGGTCCCTCACACCCCCGACGGAGCTCCGGCGGTCTCCCCGGCTGAGCTCATCATCAGCTCCGCTCCCCGCATCCGGAGATGGGAGTAGAAAGAGAAAGGCAAAGTGGCTAATGTTGTCGGAAGGAGTGCCTTTGAGACGGTCCCCGAAATTCTCTGACATTACTGGATCAACTCATTCTTCTAAGGTTAAGGTGCCTCACTCACTCTTCCCCCTTTCCCTTTGCATGCTACCTACCCATTGCCATTGGGTTGGGCTTCTCTCTCTCTCTCTTCTGTTTTCAGAAAATAAAAAAAAAATATTACTAAATTATATTGATGCAATATTTCAAGGCCTAAAAATATATTTTATATTTATGTAACTATTACTGAGATGCGTGATTTTTGCTCGATTTATCCGATCACTGTCCTTAATTATGCCGAATTGTTTTACAATTTATTTTTGGTACATTATAAGTTCATATCTCTTATAAAATAAATTCCGGAAGAAAATGTTTAATTGTGGTTTTTTCGTTTTTTAAGAATAAACGATTAGTTACACTATTTTTTTGGGATCTAAGTTTTATTTATCCTAGCCTAGGAATTAATATATACAGTAGGGAATGAAAATGAATTGTCACTGGAATTTCCGATTTATAGGGACCGATGCAGTTTGTTTTCTTTTCTTTGTGTGTCTGGGTAATTTCCACTAATTACTATACCGTTGTATTATGTCAGGAAACTAAAGCATGTTCTCTTTTATAAATAGGGTAAAAAGTGGGGTGATGTAGTTGATTTCGGTGTGTGCAGCATAGTTAGTTCGTTCACCTAAAACAAAAATCGCTAATATCTATGTGTTGGGTCCTAACCTATCGAGGTTGAAAATGAAAGTTTGATTTTTTTTTATTTTTTAAAAATTTTTCTAATTGAAAGGGATTCACATACTCTTTACTCACTCTGTTTATCCTTTTGTTGAATGTGATGTCTGCAAATGTGAGCACTGAATCATACCATTATGCATATTATACTTTATATAAATTAGACATTCATTCATTTGTATTCTAATAATCGCTGGTTACTTATATTGTTAAAATAAATAACTATTTGGTGAGTTATCAACTAATCTTAAGATTGTATGAAATTTATCTAAGCCACGAGATTTTTCAGTCAGTGTCGGTGATTGCTTTGATTGAATTCAACACCAATAAAAATTGTGTTTCATGGTGTGAATAATGAGATATGCTCTTGAGTTATAAACTGATTTACCCTTCTTTTTGTCCCTAACTACATGTGGATTGTGTGATCAAGAGGTTGTCAAATTTGTAGAGTGTTGACCAGTACTGCAATACAATTTGAGAGATTCCACTACTAATATGAAATTAGATTCAAAATACGTATACAGTATAAATACAAGAATAATACGAATTGGAGAATAATAAAAAATCTTATCTAACATTTAGATTAGCACTACTCCAATACTAAAAAAAAAAAAGCTCCATTCAAAATACATATATCTTATTTTTAAATTTTTAGATTTCATTATATTATCCTTTTGTTTCTCATTTACTTGTTAGATATTTACTGTTTTTTCCAATATCCAACTTGTTAGATGTATCTTCTTGTTCTAGCTAGTATCATAAGTAATAATAAGTTTGCAGAATTTACAGCACTGTTGACATACATTCTTTGGTTCTGTTTGTGTCTCATGGTTTAAAATTCTGTTGATTGATTCTTGAGTTATGCAGCAGCAAAGATCTAGGGGTCCAGAATTACCATTGAAGTGAGTGAAAACCAAAAAGCATGTTTAGTATTTCACTTTCCCATCGTTGTACTTGTTGTTTCAATTTTCATGGGTTTCAATTCTAGGCCACATAACAATGCTTCTTGTTTCTGTAGTGCTGACCTGAAAGACCAAAGATCAATTTTGGATGGGAAATGCATTCAGGAAACTAGCTGTAGGAGATCTCCAAGGTTGACTCCAACTCATTCTGAATGCAAAAGAATCAGTTTAGATGCCAAGCCAGGTCTTCTTTCCTTTCATAAGGAATCCAAGCCTTTCAAACAGTCTCATGAGAAGTTCAGTGGTGAGGAATCCTTGAGGCAGTCCCCAAGAGTGAATCTATCAACAGCAGGCCATACCCGTGTGCTGCAGAAAATGTCTGGTGGAATGGAGTTTAGGAGATCTCCAAGGCTTTCTTCTTTAAGTGGGACTGAAATCCCTGAGGTCGATTTTTCTCTGGAAAAAGGAACCTCAAAAGTAGTTAACCGAAAGAAGAAGGACACAAAAGTGATTCCTTGTTCCATTGAATTGTCTGATTCCCCAGTTGAGCGGAGTTCCACAGATAAAACCATCTTGGGAATCTGTACTAGAGTTGATGATACAAACTGCTCAAGACGGTCTATAGAGGCAATCACTTCACCCGTTGAAAATGGAAGAACTAGTTCTGATTCCCTTGTCTTGCTTGAGTTTGATGACAACCCACTAAGTAAGAAATATAGAACTTCTGCTTCAATAGCGGTCGAAAGTGTGAATCAAACAAGCATTCCTTCCTTCATTGGTGATCCAATACCTGATGATGAAGCTCAGGAAAGATGGGGATGGCGTTATGAGTTGAAGGTAATTGAACTCGTTTTTTTCAAATATGTTTTTGATACTGCTAGAGTTTCTGTTTCAGTATCCCAAGGACAAAGAATTCATTGACCATTTTTGTTTTACATAACATGTTGGTCATGTGTGCACCTTTTTTGTTCTTTATTTTCTATACATTTTCATATATTTTCTTTGTAGTTTTTGTTTAATTCAGAAAAAAACCTTCATTCTTTATTATTTTAATCTGATTTTTCTGCTGAAGCTTGCAGAATGAAAAATGTAAAGATAAGATGTTCAAAATAAAGTAAGTATTAACCAATTCACAACCTCATATATAGTTCTTTTTGCTCTTTTTCTCAGATGATACATTTTCCCATTTATTCACTATGTTTCTTTTTTTATGTTGCTGATTTATAGCAAGGATGAAGAAGACGAGATCATTATAAATGTCAAATGCCATTATGCTCAAGCAGAAATTGGAGATTGCATCTTTAGTCTTGGTGATTGTGCATTAATAAAGGTAAGTGCATAGTTAGAAAAAGAAACATGTACTTTTCTCTGTCATCTCTCTCCTATTGATCAATTTTGGAGTTAAACCATAATAATTTTTATTATTAACTCTTAAGCACTTTTTATCAGTCAAATAAGTTCATTCTTTTATTATGATATTTTTGAGATGATCATCCATATGAGCTTCCATATTTTTTAATGCCCTTTTCTTTTATCCTTTCACTAATCTCATTTTCCATACCTTGCACTTGTGGAGAAAGTTATACAAGTTGAATTTCATTTGGCTGACTCTTAAATAAGGCTCTATTTGTAGTCTAATTCATGCCCTTTTCTTTCCCAAAATTTCCATAGGTGTGACTAAACCACATTAAAATCTGTATCTCTCTTTATGTTAGCCCTTTTTCAGACAGGATGTTCTCTAATTTCCCCAAAATTTAATTTCTTTGACTAAACCACAATATTTTGATTAGTAGTTTAACTTCTATAGTACACTGTAGAGAGAGCTTGTGAGCAACATGTAAATGTTAGTGGCATCTGTGAACCTCAAAGTCACATGTGGACATGAGAGAAAGTTATACTTATGTCGAAGTGATTCTTGCAGGGTGAAGGAGAAGAAAACCATGTTGGCAAGATTATTGAATTTTTCCAAACAACTGATTGTCAAAATTACTTCAGAGTCCAATGGTTTTACAGAATTCAAGATACAGTGAGTACAGACCATGTCATGACTTTTATTTGTTATGTCAAAGGATATGTTGTAACTGTTGCTTCCATTTAACTTTCAGGTTGTCCAAGATGAAGGCAAATTTCATGACAAGAGGCGTTTATTCTATTCATCGATAATGAATGATAACTTAATAGACTGCATAGTAGGAAAAGCTAATATAACACATGTAACACCCAGGGTATGACAGATCTTTGGTTAGGATATTTCTTAATTGGTTTGTCTACAGTTTCATCCAATGACTGCCACATTTCTTTTATTATGAGTTTTTTATGCTTCTTCCTGTTATACTAATGGCTAAATATTAATGTAAGTGACTTCTTGCAGGTTGATCGGAAGTTCACTTCTGTTTTACCATCTGACTTCTATTATGATATGGAATATTGTGTGGATTACTCTACATTCTGCAATATACCAGCAGGTTTGTCTTGAGTGACCCAGGATTCTCTTGTTAATTAATCTCCTTATGTTTTTTGTTTCCCCTATGATCTATCCCTGAAGAAGGAATAGGAAATAAGAGGGTAGGAAGTCTTAAAACCAGTGATAGTTAACTTCTGTACAGCTATTTTAGTTGTTTCATGCATACTAGTGTCCATGTTGTGTAGTGATATCCAGTTTTAGTGGAAAATTCAGTTTTCTATTTTCATATCAATGCTTCTCTTCTTACTTTTACGTCTTTAATTTAAGTGGCCCACAGTTGCTATAAAGCTCCTCAAATGTGGGTCCTATTTTGTTTAGGTTTATATCTAACTATTAATTATATTCCTTTAGATAATTCTGATAATGATTCATCACCACCTACTGTCCTTGTGATTCTCTCAACAGATGCCTCTACAATCACCAAGATTCAACGCAACTCAGAGAAGCAGAAGACAGAATTAGCATTACTAGATCTCTATTCTGGCTGTGGTGGCATGTCAACTGGATTGTGCTTAGGTGCCAAAGTTTCATCTGTTAACCTTGTGACGGTACCACAGATATATCATTATCTTTCATAAAATTCTACCTATTCATGAAAATTTTATTATTATATTTATATCATCTATGACACATTGGTCTTACTTTTATTTGTGTTTTTGGTCAGAGATGGGCTGTTGATAGCAATAGGTCTGCAACTGAAAGCTTGAAACTGAACCATCCAGATACGCATGTCAGTACTGACTATCTTGTGCTACAACAGAAAGATGTTTGATGTTAGCATTTAACATCCAGAAATTATGTTTGATTTCTTCATTGTATAGGTGAGAAATGATTCTGCTGAGGACTTTCTAGAACTTTTGAAGGAATGGGAAAAGCTATGCAGACGGTATAAAGTTAATGGTGCGGAAAGAGCTCATCCATTGCGGTCAAAGAGATCAGAAGAAGCAAAGATACAAGTGGATTCTCTAGCTGATGATATTCCTTCTGATGAATGTGAAGTTTCTAGTTTACTTGATATATGCTACGGTGATCCCAGTGAAACAGGGAAACGTACTTTATATTTCAAGGTAATAAATCCAATAGTCTTATGGACCATTGCTGTTTCTGAATTGATTGTTAAGCACTCAGATTGAACATAACTTTTAAACTATTTCTAGCATGAGCTTTTTAAGTATTAGGCCATATTGAGGGATCTGTTACATGAAGTGATTTAATTTTTTTATTACTTTAATAAAAAATAACTTGTACAGATATGGTTTAGGTGTTTTTTTTTTAAATTTTTGTGTAGTTTAACATTTAAATTTGAAGCATGACTTTCATTACCTAGGCTTTTATGTCAACAGGTTTGGAACATAATTTCTGGATTATCTAAACCGACCTATAGCAAAGCTTTCAAGTGTTGAGCATGTGTTTTCTCAGATCTTTTTGATCTTGCGTATTTTAAGAAACCACCACCTATCATGGTTAATTGATAAATGGTCTAAGCATGCTTTATTGATGGTCTAAGCATAGGTTTAGTGCTACTGACTTCACAACTTCACACCTTTACTTGAATAGTGAACTATTGTTGCTTTGTTATCTATCTTTTACCCATATTCTGCCCTGTTGAATCTCTAATGAAGTTTAGGTTCGTAATTTGGTAGTTATTACAGTCTGAGTTGTTTCATAGGTGCGTTGGAAGGGTTATGGTGCAAGTGAAGATACATGGGAACCAATTGAAAACCTGAGGTATATCTCTTGATTCTCTGTGATTGATGATATTAAATACAGTTGGTACCTTAGTAATTACTTATTTGTATCTTAGTAAGTGTAAGGAAAGCATACAGGACTTCGTGCGAAAAGGGTTGAAATCAAAAATCTTGCCTCTTCCTGTAAGTAGTATTATTGATAGTGCAGACTTGATAAAATCCTGAGGTATTTTTGCACTTTAAATAGAACTATTGCTTGGAATTGTTGCAGGGTGAAGTTGATGTTATTTGTGGAGGTCCTCCTTGCCAAGGAGTTAGTGGATATAATCGCTTTAGAAATGTTGCTTCTCCATTAGATGATGAAAGAAATCAACAGATCGTAGTTTTCATGGACATAGTAAAATATTTGAAGCCTAAATATGTTTTAATGGAAAATGTGGTCGACATATTGAAATTTGACCATGGTTCACTTGGAAGATATGCATTAAGTCGTTTGGTACATATGAATTACCAAGCTAGATTGGGAATGATTGCTGCAGGGTGTTATGGTCTTCCACAATTTCGTTTGCGTGTTTTCTTGTGGGGTGCTCACCCTAGTGAGGTTAGTCTAAATAACCTGGTTTAAAGATCAGTGCTGTAAATTAGATGTGGATACTTCTTTTTCTTCTTCATGCAAAAGAAAAGGAAATAGAATACCCATAACCCAAAGGGTATCTCTCTTAGAAGAACTGGATAGCAAGTATAGAACTATGGTGAATGAACTTTGAATGAGTTCTCCTTTTCATTTGGAAATATATTCATCACTGAAGAGCTCCCAATTCAATTTTAAACATGGGCTCTCTGTTAGGAAACATGGCATTATTGCTAAAACATTCATCTCCCTTGTGTTTTACCTTTAAATTCTTGGGTCGCAAGCTTCTTATGGTTTGTTATTCTCTAACAGGTTCTGCCCCAATTTCCACTTCCAACACACGATGTTATTGTTAAATATTGGCCTCCAATGGAGTTTGAGGTATTAATCCTCACACTTCATCGTAAAATAGTTCTTTCAGAATTCATGTCTATTTTTCACTAGTTTTTTGCTTTTATTTGCAGCGCAATACTGTTGCTTATGATGAAGGCCAACCTCGTGAACTTGAGAAAGCTATTGTTATTCAAGATGCAATCTCTGATCTTCCTGCGGTACTATTCTGACTAGTTTTCACCTTATTTTGTTTTGTTGTTTTCAACAGGGTTTTAACATAACTTTGTGTTATAGGTCACAAACCATGAAACTCGTGAAGAAATGCTATACCAAAATCCCCCAGAAACAGAATTTCAGAGATATATACGGTCAACAAAATATGGTAATAGTGCCCTTCCTTGAGTTCATATATTGTGTGACCTTATTTTCTTCTTTTTTATTGTATTCTGCCTGTAAAGCCTTGGACCAAACATAGCATTATTTCTTCTCTCATGATTCCTTTTGAGTTTTGTATAGAGATGACTGGGTCAACATTAAACGGAACAGCTGAAGATATACCTTTACTGTATGATCACCGGCCCTATGTTATGTTTGAAGATGACTTCCTACGTGTCTGCCAAATTCCAAAACGAAAGGTTGTCGTCTTGATTAAGTTAATGTATTATGCTTTTGATCCATTCCCTGTCAACTGTTAATTAAGTATTACTTACTTACTGTAGGGAGCAAATTTTCGTGATCTTCCGGGTTTAGTTGTGGGAGCTGACAATGTGGCTAGGAGGCATCCAACTGAGAGTCCATCACTATTACCATCCGGAAAGCCCTTGGTGAGCCATTCTGTTGGAAAGCGGTTTACATTCATTTTAATCTATTTCTATTGAATTTATTTATATACATTTCTTTCTTTGCTATATGACTAGAATGCTCTGAAATTGATAGTTCCTTATCATTGTGGATGCTTAAGACCTCCTCTGAATTAGCATCAGTTTCAAGTTCTATATCATTTTTCAGACTTGTATATGCAGGAAATTTAATTGGATTTCTAATTACTGAGTGGTTCATTCTCAACTTATCCCTGATACAATAGATAAGGAGTCTCGTAAAACAAAGGCATACGTACTTGTCACTGATCTTCCCTATATTGGTACTCTCTGGGTTATGAATTTTTATGTGGGTTTGAATGAAGTGTACCAGAACCAGAAGATTCATAGAATCCAGTATATCGTGATTTTATAATAACACCTGTAAGACTGCATGCAATGAAAAATCAGCAGTAATTAGATGTTTTAGGTCCCTGAAACTTCCACTGCTTGGAGTAATATTCTTGTTTGTGGTACTTAATTCATGCTTAGAGTAACATTAAAGTTAAAACTAATCTTGTCACTCTATCCTATTTCGCTTCAGATTCCAGAATATGCCTTCACTTACGAACAAGGGAAGTCTAAGAGGTAATTTTTATTTGTACAATTCAGTAATATATCTATTGTTTTGTCTTATTTTATGTTTTGAAAATTATTGATCTATGTATAAATTACTGACACAAATATACAGGCCATTTGGACGGCTGTGGTGGGACGAGGTGGTTCCTACTGCATTGACCTTCCCGAATTGCCATAATCAGGTCTTATCTCAGTCTTTGATGTTTCTTGTTTCTCTAAGATCACATGAATTGGTATCTTATAGATCTGGAACTCTTGCAGAAAATACTACATCCAGAGCAGGACCGAGTCCTCACCGTAAGAGAATTTGCCAGGCTGCAAGGTTTTCCTGATTATTATAGATTTTGTGGGACTGTTAAAGCAAGGTACGTTATGGTACATGAATTTGTCAGGATCACTTACTTACTGGGTAGGAAGCAGTAGTATTAAATTGATAGTGAATTGGTGGCAGGTACCGGCAAATTGGAAATGCAGTTGCTGTGCCAGTTGGGCGAGCTTTAGGATTCGCCTTAGGAATGGCATATCGGAAGCAGAGCGGCGATGAGGCACTCATGACCCTGCCTCCCAAGTTCTCCCTCTCAAATTATCTTCAGTTTTCCAATGATCACCTTCCCAACTCTCACTAGCATTCATCCTACTCCTATTCCTATTCCTATATTCTTCAATCTTTATTGATTTCCTGATAACTTTTTGTTCATTCATTCATGTGGCTAGTAAATTTAACTCTATCTCCTCCGCAAATTTAGTTTAGTTGAGTGCACAATCTCATTCGTTTCGACAGCTCCTTGGCGACCAAGTATAACATGTAATATGAAGTTTTTATTTTAATTTTTTCCTTCAAGTAAAAATTCTTATCGCAATCAAATCTCATGCAAGTAGACGCGTGATAATATCTTGTCCCATTTTTTAATAGAAAAGCTAATTTTAAGGTATCAATACTAAGAGTTTGGAAGGAGGAAAAGGTGACGCGGTGAGTGTAGAAAGAGGGAACGTGTTTGATGGAAGAAGAAAGCCATATGATCTTTTACTTCACTTCACTACTTCAGTCCTTTTCTTCTTTTCAAAATTACTAAACTAGTGCTTCACTTTGATCTTTTACTTAATTTTCTTATACATCATAGAATTTTAAGACTATATATTATATATATACTTTTAATAATGATATTATATAATTTTTCATAGAGTATAAAAATTAAAGACTATAGTTTTTAAAATATTGAATTATATGATTTTTTATATATAGTAGAAATTGAAAGTTATATACTTTGAAATGTGAAATTTTACTATTTGTTTAGATATACTATTAAAAAATATTATAGACTTTAAATTATAGAATTGCATAATATTTTTACACATTGTAGGAATTGAATGTTACATATTTTTAATCATGATATTACATTTTTTTCATGATGTTTAAAACAAAAGACTATACGTTTTGAAAAATAGAATTAGATGATTTTTTTTTATATATAATGAAAATTGAAAACTATATATTTTAAAATTTGAAATTTTATTATTTTTTAGAGACACTATAAAAGAAAAATACTACAAACTTTAAAATATGGAGTTACTAGTTTTTTTTTACATATATAGGAAAATGAAGGCAATTTACTTTTAATTATGTATAATATAATTTTTTATAGAATTTTAAAATAAAAAATTATATGTTTTAAAATATGAAATTATATGATTTTCTTTTTTATTGAATTGTTATTTTGGACCTCTATTTGATACCGTTGAATCACCTTTATCAATCATTTTTTTAAATGGGTGCATGACTATGTAATTTGTCTAGACAAGGAATCAACGATCTTTGTTGTGACACGTATTGAATATATTTGGTTTATACTTTTTTAATAGTCAGATGACTAAAATTAAAACATTTACAGTTTTTGTTCACTTCATTATGGTTACTAACAAATTAGTGATTCTAATTCATTGTATGACTTACTTTTGTAAAGTCAAAACTACCCTTATTCTAATTCACTCTATGACTTAATTGTTAATTCTTTTTCCTTTCCTCCCCAAAAATGATTGAATTTGTTAGGGTTTTAGGTTGTGTGTCGATTTCTCGCTTGGTTGCTGCACATGTCTGCGATTGGCAACCCCCAACTCCGTTAGGCAACCAAATCGTATGTGTTTCAGTCAACATTCAAGAAAAACGATTATCTATAAATTATAGACATATTGTGACATATTTTCATTGGTTGCACGCATAATTGGTTGATCCGTTATAATTTCTGTTTGATCAATTGTTTAGGGGTGATGCTAAATGCACAATAAAAAATCAGTCAAATCAGTCAATAAATGAGATTTTGGGCCATAATTACTCAGCCCAATACAATCTCAATGATTATTTGGGTCAAAACCAAAGTCAAAATAGACTCATTGGCTGTATTAACTGATTTTTCATTATACACTTAGCATTAATTATTGTTTAGTGTTCGTGAGTTCTTAGATAAGGCTGTTATTTTACCAAGATGCCCTTATTTTTATTTTGAAAATTTCTTTATTTATTTATTGACCCTTTTGCCCAAACTTTATTTCAAAATTGTATTTGGCTTAATCCTTCCGCTTAGATCCACCCTGTTGAACTGTGATCTCCTCTTATTGACACTCCATTTCTCCGATTACCTCTCATCGTGGTTGCCATCGATTTGTGTTCATATGCCGATTTATGATGATTTCCGTTGCAGCTATGTGGTATGAACTTTTAGGTAAAAAAATTTTTCGCACTTGAGTTTTCTGAATAGGCAAGTTTCTTTCTAATTCAGAGTGGTATGTATCTTTTGATGACAACAGTTAAACTAACAACAAGATGCACCAATTCAAATTTTTGGATCAATTATAAAGCACACTTTCTGCAGAACATTGCTTTCAAACAAATTTATAAAGAGATTGTAAGTACCTCCAATGGTGATACAGACGTCGTACGTCTTTTGAGGAGAAAGAAGAAATAGATAATCGTTTTGCTTGAATGTTGACTGAAACACATACGATTTGGTTGCCTAACAGAGTCGGGGGTTGCCAATCGCAGACATGTGCAACAACCATGCGAGAAATCGACACACAACCTAAAACCCTAACAAATTCAATCATTTTTGGGGAGGAAAGGAAAAAGAATTAACAATTAAGTTATCCAGTGAATTAGAATAAGGGTAGTTTTGACTTTACAAAAATAAGTCATACAGTGGATTAGAATCACTGATTTGTTAGTAACCATAATAAAGTAAACAAAAACTGTAAATGCTTTTAGTCATATGACCATTAAAAAAGTCTAAACCAAACATATTCAATACGTGTCACAATAAATAAAGATAGTTGATTCCTTGTCTACCACATATAGACAAATTACATAGTCTGTAAGTGAGCATGCACCTTAAAATGACCAATAAAATGGTCTCTCAAATTGATAGTCTAGTAATTTTGAAAAGAAGAAAAGGACTGAAGTAGTGAAGTAGATTGGGTGAGGTTTGTTACACTCTGCTGTGTAATATCATATGGCTCTCTTCTTCCATCAAACACGTTTCCCTCTCTCTCTACACTCATCGCGTCACCGTTTCCTCTTTCACGCTAATCCTAATCCCAATCCTTCTTTCATTATCGTTCCCTTCACAGCTACCAATACCAATTCACTTGTAAAATCCACAGCCGCGATTGGCTTCTCCGGCTGCTGGAATCTGAGTCCTCGTTCTCCGCCGTCACCCTCCGATGACGTCTTCCGGTTAAATTGCGCGGTTACGAAGCATCTCGAGCTGCCTGAGTCTTTTATGCGCCTCGCCGTCTCAGCGGTGTTATTTCTCTGCTTCGGCTTCTGCTACGGCGTACGCGCGTGTTCGGCGTCTTCGACCGCACTCACCGTTGGTGCTCCCACGGTTCAAGAGGAGCAAACAATTCAAGGTTGGACACTTCAATGATTACTGTTGTTAGTTTCAGCTTTGTTCTTGACTCTGGAAATTAAATCTCGATGCTTAATAGCTATGCTCCTTGAGAACATTAGTTTTATTGATAATATTGTGATAGGAGATCAAATGCGAAACGGTAATTCTTCGATTTAAGTTCGTAATAGATTTATAGCATTAGATCATTACGTATATGAAGAATATGATTTATTGGTGCGTATTACGGAGGTTGATGAGCCTAGTTTATTCAAATCATCCATGTACTAATCGCGGTTATGAGCATATAGACATATAGGATTATCAATTTTCTTCGTGTTGGATGCGATGGTCTCTTGTTGGAATAGGATGATCTTTAAGAGATTTATCATGAGAAAACAAACTTCTCCAACGGGCTTGATCTGTGGTTTTTATTCTTGCAGATGATCAAGATGGAAGAAAACATGATAGTGAAGAAAATTTAGTAGATAAGGAATTGGAAGCAGCTTTCAATACTTGGAAGTCTAAGACATTTGCATTGACTGTTCCTTTGAAAGTTGTTGCTCTGCGTGGCTCTGTGCCTCCTTCATGGGTCAAGGTCTGTTGCACATATTCCAAAACTTGTCTATTAATCATCACTTTGCTTCGTCCTAAGATTTTTTGTATGAATTTTGCCCCTCGATAGTACAAAGTGTCATCAATTTAGTCCCTCAATCTGTAAAGTATCATCAACGTAGTCTCTAAATTAGGGGTTTGTGGCACTAACTTTTTTTTTCTTTTTACAAAGAATAATCAATTTGATAATACTTTGCATAATTGAGTAAAATTATGACGGAAGTTTTTCAAGGACTAAATGATATCTTTGGAGGATGAAAATAGGAGTTTCCTCTAACACATTTCCATCTTAATTATTTAGAAGTTCATCTTCTGAGAGTGCATTACTTAATGCTCTAGGTTCCTTTTGTTCTTTCATTTCGTATCAAGCAACTTACAGTTGCTAGCCCTTGAATAAAATTTTCAGTAACTTACTTTGTGATTTGTAATGTCATTTTCCCCCCTTAATTTGTAGGATTTCATAAATTCTCAAGGGAAGAGATTAAAGTTTAATGTGAAGTATCATGCAAATCTTGAGGATATCTTTTCTGATCTATCAATTCCCTTTATTAAAGGAAATATTGGGCCTGCATCTGCTTTGGCAGCGGATATTGTTGGGATTGGGGATTCATGGCTCAAATTTGCCATTAACAAAGCTATAATTGAACCAATACGAGATGCAGAAGATCAGGATTGGTTTAAAGCTTTAGATGATAAATGGAAGGTAACAATATATCTTTAATATTTTTTAAAAGAAAACTTTTGTGTGTTTGTGTGTGTCTGTGTGTGTACGTGTCTTATTGTTTTGCATTGCATATGCCTATAATAATTATATCCATATTTTAGTTGCTGATCCTTTCAAAATGTCTCTTGATAGTGCAATGTAATGTTCCTTAACATAGCTCCAGGCATACCTATGCAGGAACTATGAGGGAGAAATAGATCCTAAAGGTGATATATGGGCTGCTCCATATCGATGGGGCTGCATGGTAATAGCATACAAGACAACTAAGTTTCAAAAGCATAAGTTGGCTCCTATAGAGGTAAGCTGTTCTGGTTATGATAGGTCTAGTAAAACTCTTGCAAAGCATTTACGAGCTTATACAAACCTCAATTACAGGACTGGGCAGATCTCTGGCGACCTGATCTGGCAGGGAAAATTTCAATGGTTGATTCTCCTAGAGAAGTTATTGGTGCAGTTTTGAAGTATATGGGGGCTTCTTACAATACAAAAAACATCAACTTGGATGTTAATGGTGGGAGAGATGCTGTTAAGCTTAATTTGACTTTACTTGCAAAACAGGTATGGGTACAATGTTACACAAATTAGTAATCAAATTTTGAATATATAATATATATATATATTATATAATATATATTCTGTCTTAACAATTACAAATTTAAGTTGGTATATTTCAAATTATTGTTTATAGACTTGGATGGTTAATGAATGCCTTTTCAGTTTTCTCACAAGCCATTTGGGCTAGAAGCGTGGATGATGCAGAAATCCACCCCCCTTGTGCTTGAATTCAGCCTTTTAACTAGATGAATGGGGGTGGAAACGATTAATTTCTAGAGATTTTGATATTGTGTCAAGAACTAAAAGTTTAAGCTACTGAGCAAGACTAATAATAGTTTATAGCTAACACTAAATTGGCTTTGTAGGTTCGACTGTTTGACAGTGTAAACTATCTAAAAGCATTTGGAGTTGGAGACGTGTGGGTAGCTGTTGGATGGAGTAGTGATGTTATTCCTGTTGCTAAGCGCATGTCTAATGTTGCAGTCATTGTTCCCAAGTCTGGAGCAAGTATATGGGCAGATCTTTGGGTATGCCTTTCACCATGTTGTCTTGCTTTTGGGGGTTTGATATATTTTAATGGATTGTCATGTGGAATCTGGAAGTGCCACCCTCATAATAGGAAATTGTTCACAAACTAATTGAACGGGATTCCGATTTATCATGTTATTGATGGCTTGATCCTATTCACAGATAAATAAATTAGTCTTCAACTTTATTTCCTATTAGATGCAAGAACTGAACTTTTTTCCGTCTTTTCCCTTCCTTATTTTCTTTGGTTTTCATAGGCAATTCCTGCTGCCTCTAGGATTCAAACAAACCGGATTGGTGGGCGCATCAGGGGACCATCCCCATTAATACATCAGTGGATTGAGTTTTGTCTGCAAGCTGCAAGAGCACTGCCCTTTAAGCAGGAGGTGATCCCAGGTGCCTCTCCCTCTCTTCTTCAAGATCCTTCAGCCATCGAGCCTGTGGAGTTGACCAAGGGCAGGCCAAGGCTTAATACCAATCTCATTGATGGAGCACCACCTCCAGACATTATAGAAAAGTGCGAGTTTCTAGAGCCGTTATCTGAGTCAACACTGTCGGATTACCGGTGGTTGCTTGCCTCTATCCAGGAACGTGGCCATGGATTGATACACAAAATGCATGAGTTTATCTCATCAGTGGCCAAACTTTCTGGGCAGTTCAATTCTAACCCGACCTAAGTATGGAACTGCTCGGCTATGGAATGCCAACCAAGGATACGTCGGTGAGATTATGTGTACATTTGGTTTATCTTTTATCAATAATGCTATTTGTAACTACTTTGGTCAGTCCGCCACAACCCTCATAATAAAAAAAATCAACTAAGCAAATAAAAAAATTTAATAAATAAATTGAAAAATCTAAACAATAAATAATAAAATAACTTAATTCAGTTAAAAATTTACTAAATAATTAAATAAATAAATTATAAATATTATGAAAATGGAAAAATAACGTAAAATATAATATTTTTCCTTTAAAAGTAGCATCTTTATTAATAAAATGTCACCACAACAAAAACACATTTATATTAAAAATGAATAAAATGTATGTTTAATTGATTTTTAATTGTCATTAAATTATTTTTTTATTATTTAATTGAGTTTTTTTATTTATTTGATTGAGATTTTTATTTGTTTTGCTAGAATTTTTTTATCTGTGGGGTAATGATTGATTAACGTAGTGGACGCAAAATATTATTGTTCTTTTTCTCAACCTCCTTTAGGAGCATTATTAGTAATATGGAGCTATTAGGGTATGTTTGTTTAAGGAGAAGTGGGATGGAAGTTAGAAGATAGAAAAAAGTGGAAAGGAAGTTAAGAGTACTTCTCTCATTTGAATGAAGAGAAGTATAGGAGAGAAGTAGGAGAGAGATAGGAGGGAAGTGTGAATCTGTATAAAAAATTTTTTTTCCCAAAAGTGAAGTGAAATGGAAGAGAAATTTAATAAGTCTTACTTCTTCTCTTTTATATAATTTTTATTCTTACAACCTTTTTTACTTTAGACATGAAATAATAATTTTAAAATAAATTAATATATATAGGTGAACTTAGAATAATTTTAAAGTAAATTTTAATATTTTAAATAATATTTAATTTATTTAGTATTTTATTATAATAAATTTATTATATTGTAAAAAATTAGTTTTATTTTTAATAATTATATATTAATTTTATTATATAATGTAGACATTATTTTTTTAAAGTTAAAATTATAATTTAATATTAATAAATATTTTTTTAAAATATTAACTCATCTCCAATATTTCTCTCTCTTATTTCATTAATTTCATTACAATCAAACAAAGCAATGAAAGATCAACTTTTACTCCACTTTTTCCTCTCTACTTCTCCTTTCCCCACTTTCTTCATCTACCTAGCAGACCCCTTAGTGATCAATGTTTTGAGAGCAAAGCAGGTCTCAGAATGATAAGTGTTACACATAGTTGTTGAATTGTAGCCTAGATTTGATGTATTGTCTTGTCTTCAATAGTTGAAGAATCCATGTATCCCCTTGTGGGTAACTTGCCTAGCCATAAACATCACATGGCATAGTGTAAGCATTTTAACTAAACAACCCTATAATAACAAACTCCCAAAGCGCAGCGGATAATGTTAAATTAAAAATGAACCTCAACAGATGAATTATTGTACAGAAACATATGATACATGATACAAAATCTAAATAAGAATCATTTGCAAAGGCGAGAGTTATCAATTTATACATATTTCATATACACTTGAAATTCAGGTGAATAAATGTGATAACGATTACAAAATTCTAGCAAGGGGTGGGCGGAACCTGAATCTCTAATAAAAAATGTCGAATTCCATTCACTCAAGGTATGTTTCTGCCAGGGCTTCTGTTGGAAGGGGTTGCAACTAGGGCATCCATCATTCGTTGTAAATCTGCTTTGAGAATGAATGCACTCTGATGAGAAGTGACACTGTAGATTGTGAGCCTCTTTCACGGATTCACTAAACCACTTGCTAGTAGTTGCAGTGACATGGGTGCACACTCAACATCACTTAGGTTTGTTTCTGCATGGGTCTAGTCAGAGTTGGAATCATAGAAGTCACTCGGGCATGGGGTCATGACCTCTGATTCAAACAACTGGACCACTCGATGCATATTGGGTCGATCCTCTGGATTTGATGAAACACATTGAATAGCTACAGAGAGCAAGGCATCAAGATTCTCCACCTGCACCCCCTCACACAGTGGATCAACAATTTCCCTCGCCCTATTTTCGGTGATTTGAAAATTCAACTGCAGTAATAGCAAAGAGAGAATAAAAGGCGTTATCAATGAGAATTTGAGGGTAGATGGGCAAAGCCAAGACATGATTCACGATAAGGGCGGTGGTTTAATTTGATCCATATAGTCGACCCTATCTAGTGGAACGCTTGTTATAGTAATAGCAAAGAGAGAAGAACAAAAATGACATCAGAAGAACAACTAAACAGAATTAGCTTGCTTTATATAAGCACAAATCTAGCTACACAACTTATAATATACCGGACAAGGTTGCTAGGATCGTAGGGCATCTCATACAATTGCACGATGTGTTCTTATGCACCCACATGTCATCTGATCCTGATCCCACAATGGAACTCGGAATTGTGAGATCGTGGTAGGATCTTTGGGAAAGATCATGGAGTCATTGGAGCAACTCCATGTTCCTAGCCCTAAGATCGTCACTTAACAACAAAGGTAAATGTAGATGTTTACGAGCAATGTAGATGTTTACGAGCATGGCTTACCCAACCAACAATATTGAGGCCCTTTTCTATAAATGATGGATCGGTTGGTCGCTTCCCACTAAGAACTTCAAGTGTTAGGACACCAAAACTATAAACATCACTCTTCTCAGTTGCTCTACCACTTTGCATGTATTCTGCCATGAAAGAACAGAGGCTTGGTTAGGTTACTGAGATAACCATGGACTTTAAAGTTCAAAAGTACCAGAAAGCAAAAAGAGGGAAACACAATCCTGCAGAGCGCAGACACCGGACAGGTCTGGCTCAAAAATTGGTACATTTTATTTCACCTCTTTTAAAAAGAAAACAGTTTCTAGTCATTAGAGTAACCTTAGCCACATTAATAACCCCATATTAGGTTATCAGAAATTCTTTTTATTTCTAGATAAAAGAAAAGTTTGATAGGAGGAAAAGGAAACCTCCTAACAGAGGAACAAACCAGAAACAACGAAAATAATGAAATTTTTATTTTTGACAGTGCAAAGCCACCAGTTATAAAAAAAACTTAAAAGTTTGTTTCATTTAATTTTATTCAAGAAGTTTTGCATTAGTAAAATCTTCAGCCGCAAATCCATGTTTAATCATCATATGAATACTAATATCAACAAGTTCAATCTTAGCAACATAATGGCCACAGGAAGAATACAGATTTAAGATCATATCATTGACTCACTCCCAAAAGAAAACCCATGTTATCATGGCATGTGAGCTATTACTTATCTTGTTTCATTAACATTGAGCATATCGAAACCAAAAGAAGCAGAGCTATACTCATGCAATGATAGGCCTAAAATTCTGTATGTAACCCTCAATAAATACTATCATCTATGGAGAAATTCTTGTATGGACACAATTATAACATCTCACATTTAACCCCACACACAAGAAAAATGGGTCATTACTTTTTTCCAATACACAAATTTGTTTGTGGACTCCACCCACTTTATTGTGAAGTGTACCTAAAATTTGGTTTGTTAGAATTTTGCCTACATCCTGCAAACAACATAACCATTTTGCATCATTTACCTGGTGCAAGATAACCAAATGTTCCAGCTACAATGGTGGTGATGTGAGATTCTTCATCCTCCAAAAGTTTAGCAAGTCCAAAATCAGATACCCGAGCATCCAGGTTGCCATCAAGCAAAATGTTGCTTGATTTTATGTCACGGTGTATGATCCTAGGGGAGCAATCATGGTGCAAGTAGGCAAGCCCTTTAGCAGCTCCCATGATTATATTCAAGCGTGAATCCCAGTCTAGTTGCTCAGATCTTTCTGTGCAATGCATCACAAAACATCAATCTCCCAAAATAAATTTAACAAGTGATGCAATACTGAAGTAAATCTCAATTGAACAACTCGTATTATATTATGAAAAATATTAACAAATCAGACCTCTATGATATGGTCCACTCGCATTGTATTAGAATCTATATGATATGCTGCTTTTATAATTGACCAAAACTTAAGAAATACAAACAATATACAAATTAAGCAATTTGATGGCAACCAGGGGAAGTAAAGTAAACAAGATTTAAGGACATGTTGGCCAGAATAATTTCTGGATTGTCTAAAACTATCACAGCAACCCTCACCAACCTATATATAGGACAACCTTAGGCTCTAACGTTGAAGTTTAGGAACAAAGAGCAGCAAAGAGTACTTATCAGATATGGAAGTCCTTATTTACAACACATTGAATACCTATGGTTGTTCAATATGCTATTCCAATCCTGGAACTACAAGATGCCTTCATAGTTCTTTCTGATGGTCAATATTTCCAGGTTTGTAAGCTACAAATGACAATTTAGAGGGCAAACTGGAAAAAAGAAGGACTAGCAGATCTTAAAGTAGCAAGAAGTCACGTTATGTTAGGTACTCTCCCCATGTCACTTTTCTCTATACAAGGACAGAATGACTGAACCAGAAGTTATAACAACCTTCTGATGCATCATAAGAACCCACTACCAAAAACCCTTGGTGACTTACATGCTCAGTTTATGTAGCAAGGAAAAATTGCAATAATTTACTTGCTTCATAATAAATGTGCATAACAAAACATATTGATAATCCTATGTATATGGAAAGAGTTACTAATGTACCTTAATTTAAGGGTTATGCTGATTACCTCCAAATGATAGACAACTAGACAAATCTATATACATAAGCAATGCCTTTGTAATCACTGCATGCCCATCTTAAAATGCCCACACAAGACCAAAGTAAGCCATTTCAAATACAAAGATCTTACCATGAAGAGCTTCATCAAGACTACCACCAGGTAAGTAATCATATATTAACAACTTCGATGTAGGTGAATTGCAATATCCTCGCAAGTTCACCAAGTGACGGTGTTTTATGCTTCCAAGAATTTCAAGCTCTCTCTCAAAAAAACGATCAAAACCCTCATTTAACTTCACAATCCTTTTCAAAGCAAATACATTCCCATCGTCCATTGCAAGTTTGTAAACTGTTCCAAATCCCCCAATCCCTATGATATGCTCCTCATTCAAAGTCTCCAGTTTCTTAATAATATCTTTTGATGAATAAGGTAGATCACCATGAAACATCACAATTGAAGCACCTACAAGATATTAATTCGGGACAACAATTTTCAAGGATTTATAGTATAAAATGAAAAAGCAAATAGGTCTATAAGCAACCCACAAAAAGCTAAAACAACCTTCAGTGACATCCATTGCCAGACTTATTCTGTCCTTTTTGCCGAACTTCTTATAGAGAAAACAACCCCAGAAGCACATAAGTGCAACTGAAAGTAGAGCACCCACAGTTGCTGAGGCACTGATAAGCAGCCTGCCAGAATATTTCTTCTTTCCATTTTCATTTAAATCTACAAAGAGTAATATTAAGCAAGTCAAATTGGCAAAACATGACCCACTTAAGCATATACCTTTCTCTAACATGATAATCATAAAAATGAACAATTATCTAGTTCGCTCAGGACAGTGCCAAAAAATCAGGAGGCAGAAGGAAATCAACAGAAGAAAACACCTTATTTCAATACCAATGACTAAGCTATGGTTCTTTCAAAGCTGAAGATCCATTTGAAAAATATTTACAGAAAAATAGACATAAGCATCAAAATAACAAAAGAAACAAAGTAAGAAAAAGGAGCAGGGTGTGAGGAATAGTGAAACTGAAAGAGTAAGCATTTGATTAGAAGTATGCAGCTTTACCTGAGGTTGGAGATTGAGGATCTGATCCAGGTGAACCATCACTTTTACATGTAATATTAATTTGCAGTCCACACAAACCACGATTTCCAATAAAGCTGCAACAAGCCATATTTTCATCAGAGGCATGTAAGAGATATAAAACCATTCCTAGGCCTCCATCTTACAACTGCTTTTAGGAGAGTTGGTTTTGATGAAAGAAAAAAGTATCCAAAAAAAACAAAGAAATTCAATTGTAAGCATTTAAATAAAAAGGTCAATTCAGCAGTTAGCCAGATGGTATGCAGAACATTTTAAGGGAGAAAAAGCTGTACTTACGAGTTTGCAGAAAAGTTGGCAAGCATCCCATCTGACGGTATAGGTCCAATCAGAAAATTGGATGATAAATTCCTTTAGAGCATCCAACAAGCACATAGCAGTAAAAAAAGATTCAATTTAAACACCAAATCAACAAAAGGTCTAAATAAAGAAATAGGAGTAACATAAGGAAAACATGATTACATACAAATTTTTTAGATTGTACAACTTCCCAAGCAATGCTGGTATATTCCCACTGAGAGAGTTGCTTGATATATCCCTGCAGAATAGAGATACATGTTGAATGAATTTGTTCTCTGTAACAATGGAATGACTTAATTTGTATTTAAAAGAAGGGGAAGAGAAGGGAGAGGAGAGGACATGATCTATACCAAATTACTCAGAACTAGACGTTTCCCTAAATTAGGTACACTTGAATACGTGTAAAAGAATATACCAACACTATCACTCTGCAGATCATACACACTATTCAAGGTTCACATATTCCTTAGTTTTCTTTCATTTTAGTTTGTCTGTTGGCTCTTAGGCCATCTTTTCTTCAACATGAGAACAAAGAATCAAGACTATAATATTTACAGTGTTTCATTCATTCTGACCCAAAAACAAAATGCACAGTATAACAATAAGTATAAACTAGAATAGGTAACTCACAAACTTTGAAGCTGTGAAAGGTTTCCTATTTCACCTGGAATCACTCCACTAAGGTAATTACCTTGCAGATACCTGTACAAACCAAATCAATTGTTATTGAAAGTTTATATATTACCCAATTTAAGCATCAAGAAGCAATAAAAACTCTGCTTTCTCAGAGTAAGGTTCTATGAGATGCTAACGACATGCCATTCTCTATATCAATATGGATATGCAACAGAATATATGGCCCACAGCTACAGAGTGCCTGCATGCACAAGCAAATGAATATATCCCAGCATGCTTTTCTCTCCTTACATCTGAACAAATTGAATATGAATAAACTGTGCATATATGTGCGTACATACATAGGGACACCATACAAAAAGGGAAACATTATGGATGTTCAGTGCATATATGTACCAAGCAATTTCTGTACACAGAAACACTGAAGTTAACAGAGACAAGAGTACATTGTTAACTAGCTTGCTCATAAAACCATTATCAACAAAGACAAATGCAAATAATTTTCAATCTAAAACAGGATAACCAAAAAAGAAAAGAACTGGACATGAACTTGGCAAACAAATGAAATGTGATACATACAGTCCCTGCAATTCAGTGCAATTTCCCAATTCTGATGGAATTGTCCCATAGAAATTGTTGTTGTGTAGAGCACTGCAACACAAATATATTAACATTACATCAGATTCAGCAAACAAGAAATAGAGAAAATGTTCGAATAACTAGAAAAAAAAAATCCACAAAATCAAAATGCAAAGAAACTTACAGAACCCTCAGATGCTCTAGTTTCCCAAGATCAGGTGATAAAGACCCACTTAACTTATGGTTAGATAAGGCCCTAGAATATCAACAATGAAAACTAAGTAAGATATAGAAAACCGGACAAATTTATCAGCATGCCTCTTGCCATGTCTTAGAACAGTAAAGGTTTTCCAAAAAAAAGGTTCCATGATATGAGAACAGTAATGTTTTGTAAAGAAAAGGTTCCATGATATGAGTTTAACACAGTCAAAATCATTACAGAAACGCACAGATGTGTTACTCTCTTGGTTTTTGGATCACATCTCACTCCTTTCCATTTACATGGGTCAGGATCCTCTGGCCTCCATTGTAACAGCACACCATCCGAGTTAACAACTGCTGTCCTGAAGCTGATTAGTGCCTCCCCTAAAACATGGGAAAACAATGTAGAATCAATTAGATCTAACACAAAATAGTCAGGAAGTCTCTCACACATGACTAGGTCAATGCTAATTTCAACCAAGTCCCTTGTAAGGAAAAATTCAAGAAAGCCATTAGAAAAGTTATATAGGACTTGAAAATATATTTTAGCTCAAAAATACTTCTGCAGACATGTAACAAAAGAAAATAAATATTAAACTATTAGAGTAGTTGAACAGTCACTAGAGATCTATGTATATGTATATACATTTTTACAACTAAATACATCAAATTTGATTCAATGTGAAGAGGATTGAATCAGAAGCAGAGCTACACTACAAGGAAACTTTGAAGTAACAAATTAAGGGAAGTCGAAAGAAGTATATAAGATCATACCATCAGGACTAATCGCCACATTTTCATTGATCATGATATTTATCATCAGAACACAAAGAAACCAAAGCCATTTCCAATTCATTGGAAAAATGCCCATAGCAACACTGTCCAAGCATAATATAACTACCAAAAGTCATCTGAGACAGAAGTATTCCACCATGTAGTTATCTAGTTAGTGATGATGACAGCAGCTGCACAAGAATGAAAACGCACCGCCTGCAATGAAATCCAGAAAAATTGAAATGAAAGCAGACAAAACCGTTATTAATTGTGAATTAACCAAGGAAACTGAGAAACAAAATTGACTTTTAGCACTTACGTACAATTTCTAAGGAATTTAGGAACAGTTTTAACTGCTTAAACATATTATCTCACCAAGCATATCCTACATAAAACAAGTGTTTTGTTTAATTTTCATATGACAAGGCGACAAACTTAGGCGTGCACAATATGAGGGTCATAGTTTGACAAAACATGTGGGAGCATAAGTTTATTTAGATTTACTTAACAACAACCAAAATCCCCACACCAAGTAATCAGTTAGCACAAATATCGGTTAGGATATGTAAGTGTATGTATTAGGATAGGTTGTTTCCCTTTATTAGATATTTTAGTTATGCTGTAATTAATTGATTATTATTACTCTGTGTGTGTGTGTATATATTAAGTTGGTATCACAACTAGGTTTTCTTTTTCTTTTTATTTTGTCAAATAGTGTATTTAATCAGAAACAGATGGTAAGGGGTATCTACAGCAGATATGCATGGAAGCTCCTCCATATGATTCTATACTTAATAGAATAGAGTTATCACATAGAATCACATTATCTAAGGTCTGAACTTACTGCAACCAACAAACTATTCCCCAATAAACTAAACCAGAAATATAAGGACAATATACAGTGTACTGTAGATCTTGGTTAATAACAATAATCATTTTTTATTTTCACTATTCAATGAAGTAAAACCAAACATTTTCAGTTATGTTTTCTAATTACAATGAAAATGAAATTGAAAATAGGAAAATGTCAAATTCTTGTTTTCTATGTTTTCAACCAAAAGTGTGAAAATAGAAAATAAATTGAATAAAAATATCATGGCTACTACCCACTACAACAAATAAACAACCTCTATACCTATATAAAAATAGAAAATGAAAATGGAAACCAATCAACACCTAAGCCACTTCATCTCTCAGTTGAAAGATGAGAAAGCACCAAACTGCTACAGGGTTCAAGTCTCTTTCATAGGCATTGCATAACGATCTCCCTAACTTAATGCAGCACCAACATTATCCTCTACATTAAGTAAAACATTGAAACCAATAATAACCACTAAAGACGTGTTTGGATAAGCATATCTTGACTTCTTGAGTTCAAAACAAACAGGTTATAATCATATGTTTCCTCAAGATTAAAAAAAAAGAAAACGATTATTTCAAGACATTACGGTGTTAACAAATATGTTCGGAATTATTCCATATAGAAGATCCTAAGCTTAAATAAATTGAGTAGAAGCTTCTCATCACATTCCCTAAGCCACTAGGACGTACACTAGTACTTACTTCAAGTAGCTCTCAGATAATCCCCAATCAAAAACCTCAAAACCAAAGTCAAGAAAAACAAAATCTCAGACAGCGATTTGCAATTAAATTCATATAATAACCTACTCGTAAATACAATTCGACCGATAAACCAAAGAGATTTAAAAAGAAAGAAAAAGCAGTGAAGCACAACGGTAATTAGAGTACTGGAACGACTTCAAACGGAACGAAAGAGAGTGAGTATTAGTTGAAAGGGAAGCAATGCGTGTAGTTGAGGAGAATTACAGTGAGATTGTGGATCGGAAGTGGATTTCGATCTGCGATGCGAAAACGAATGAGAGAGAAAGAGAGAGTGAGATGGAGGTTGTGGATGAAGATTGAGCTGTAAAGGGGGAATAACAACAAAACTCACTCACTCACTCTCTCCCCTTAATTACTTACACTAACACACTACTTTTTTTTTTTTCTTTTTTGAGTTATTAGTGTTGGTTCTTGCTGTGTGATTCCCGAGAGTGTGTGTGTGAGTGAAAATGTGAAATGCTAGATGAGATGAGATGAGATGAGATGCTCCATGCCATGCCTATGGTTAATGGTTGATTGGGTGAACCAATGCTGTGAGTGAGTGAGTTTGCGTAGCACGTGTGAGCCCTCACACATTCTACGTGCCACCGACGCTCAAGTCCTACTTCTACAACTCCACACCCACCACTCCTTTTCTTTTCCTCTATCAATATTCTCTGTATCGTTTGATTCGCGGATTGATTTTTTCCCGGAAATATGCACATTTCTGGGAATTATTTTCTCGAGAATCACTTTTCTGGGAATGAAACATTTTTGAGTTTGGTTTGTATATTAAGGAATCTTATTAAACTTTTCCATGAATGAGTTTGGTTCACATTAACATTCTCGGAATATTGCATGTTTTTTCAAATATACCCCTAGCTATTTAAAGTGAAAAAAATTAATAATTAACAAATAAACATATATAAAAAACTAATAATTAAGAAATAAACATATAAAAAAACTAATAATTAAAAAATAAACACATATAAAAAACTAATAATTATAAAAAATGAATCAAAAGACTTGGGGTGAGTATGGTAATAATTGGTTATTTTATAATATTAAAATTATAATAAAGAAGTTGATGTCATTTAACACCCCTCAACATTCTCATGGGATGGGAATCTTAGAAACCCATGGAGGGTGAGAATCAAAATGTGGGAATGTTTGATTCCCGGGAATATTTATCTAAATTACGAACCAAACGTGGGAATCATACTTTCCCATGAAATATTCCCGAGAATGCTTGAAGATTACCTTCAACCAAACACCCCTCTATGTCACACCTCTAATGGACCTCTTCAATTATAAAAATATTAACGTTTAGAAAAAATAATCATACAATAAATTTAATGCATGTTTGGGAAGCACTTGAAACAATTTTTTTTTAAAAAAAATAAAGTTGTTAGAAGATAATTTATTATGTTTGGATGAAATTGTATAATAATTTAAGCTGTTGTATTTGATAAAAAAACTGTTAGGATGCAAAATAAGTTAAGCTAGTATTTGAAACTTATTTAAAAAAAAAAGTTTTTCTATTCATGTCTAATAGAAAATATCCAATTTATCCCTAATAGTTATTAAATTCCTTCATAACTTATAAATCATTTTATACCCATTTTAGTAATTAACTATTAAAAAACGATTATTTTTAACAATTCAAACATCATAGATTAACTTAAAATTACTTTTCAGCTAAATTATCCAAACATAAATTTCTTCTTAAATAAGCGATTATATAAAAAAACAATTGTATGAATAAGCGATTACTGAAATAAGTTTAATTTTTCAGATTACTTAAACATACCCTTACTTTACTTGAACCAAATTAGTTGTTGTTTAAATTAAGAGGCCAAATAAAATTTTATTATCATAGGCTTGAGAATTGAAGCCAAAGTTTTTTTATAGATAATAAAGAGTCTATCAATGGAGACTCCCAAAACAAAGAGGAAATATACAAGAGGAAAGTACCTATACTTAAATAAAATTTATCTCATAAAAACCTCTTAGTCTAAAAAAAATTAATCTATTAAAAAAAATATGTCAATCAAACATGAGTTAACAATCTATACAATAAATATCTCTCATAACACTATGACATACACCATGTAAGTTTTTACATCAAATCAACAGTAAACAAGACAACAACAGATAACATCAATAGTAGAGTAACGTGGCAACACTAAACCAACAAGGATTGACACAAGTGGTAAGCGGCTTGTTGTCCCTTAAGCAAGGTCTCGGGTTCGAGCCTTGTGAATGGAAAAAATCCTTGCTTAGGAGCCTCACCTGTCATTCCCAGGTACGCGACCCGGGACGACAGATTAGTCGGGATGAAGCTCCGGACACCGTGGACAACTAAAAAAAATGTGGGAACACTAAGCATAATTCACCCCTTTCCACCACTTGTTCAAAAATAAAAAACCACCATAGGTACACCGATCACCCCTTTCCACCACTTGTTCAAAAATAAAAAACCACCATAGGTACACCAATTCACTATTGTCCCTTTATGCAATCCACAAGCTTCACCCACAACCTTATCATGCGATCTGCCAGTTTGATCACCATCCTATTGACCATTACAATTCAATGAGTTGCTAAATGCCCTTTTCATGACTGTAGTCATGTTTGTTGCCCTTCTTTTAACATTTTTTATCCCTCGATCAACTATCATACTTTTTCTTAATTCATGTTTTCTTCTCGTCAAAAATTCTCTTATTACAAGGATACCAAAATCTCTGGATCACAGCTGGGAACACAATTTGCCAAATTAAAGAACAAAGAATATTTTTAATTTATAATTGAAGAGTTGGATAAGATATGACACAAGCAAAACAAATATCTAATTTAATTTTTAATTTATCAATATTCTTTGTGTCACAACCTATCAACATCTTCAATTATAAATTAAAAATATTAATGTTAATAGAAATAAAAAGGAAATGATAAATTATCACTGAAAATTACTAACTATATTAATTATCTACTACAATTTAGTATATTTTTCAATTTCTATTGAGAAATAATATAAAATAATTTTACACTATTAATGTATAAAAATTAATCTCAAAATAAAATTAAACAGCTTGACTTGATGTACACAATGAATATACATTTATCGTATATCATACAAAAGGCTGATGTGGCATGGAACACCATGCATGCGTACTATTCACGCATGTTTGGTGTGTGTGTTTGGTGTGTGTATTTGTGCATTTTTTATGTGTGCATCTGTGTATGTTTGGTGAGTGCATTTCTGTATGTTTTGTATGTGTCACTGATATGTTTGATGTGTGCATTTCTGTATGTTTGTTGTGTGCAATATGATATATTTAGTATGTGCATTTTTTGTATGTTTAATGTGTGCAATTGGGTCTTTCAAGTAAAAAATTTTAAATTATTATCTTTTATTCTAGGTGAAGGATTGGTAGGAGCCCCTTAGTTTGGCTCCAACGTAGATCCCATCAAATTATATAACTATGTTATAATAAAATTGAACTAAAATATTAAAAGATATATTTTATTTTTGCATATATAACCCTTTTATTTTATTTTTACAAACATAGCTCAATAATCTTCATATTTCTATTA
Organism: Aeschynomene evenia; assembly: GCA_013621005.1. Taxonomy (NCBI): domain Eukaryota; kingdom Viridiplantae; phylum Streptophyta; class Magnoliopsida; order Fabales; family Fabaceae; genus Aeschynomene; species Aeschynomene evenia. The sequence continues at coordinate 339,758 of CM024263.1, read as the reverse complement.
TTCCTAATTGTGAATTCTCATTCTTCTCTGTTATACTCATTTGATTCTATTACTTGATATAATCCAAAAATAACATACGTTTACATAGATTTGGTCTATATAATCGAGCATGAGTCTCAGCCCTCATAACCACACCTTAATCTTTAAAACATTGAACCTCTATAATAAAACCTAACAAGATCAATTCATATTGGAAGAAAAATAAAAACCAAACAACGATTTGTTTAATGCAATTTCATCATGTTCATATCTAGACACGGAAAAACAAGATAATTGAATCTTTCCTATTTTTGATTGAGGATTCTTGATAAGGTTTTCCTAAATTATTGAAAATTGAATTGATTTTTGTTTCTATTTTTGAGGTTAGGATTTGATATTTAGAATTTTAAATATTTATCTTCCATTTGTGATGTAAGTGATGATTTTTCGAGTTACTCTCTTCTATTATCCCTTTGAAATCATTCTTGTTTGCATTACATCCAATTAATTCTTAAGGAACCATCAATGTATGAATAATTATCAATAAAAAAGGAGAGAGAAATGCATATACTATGGGTGATGACTGAGTGTGTGGATGGTTGTGTGTGAGGTAGTGTGTGTGGGTGTTGGATATTTTGCTCAAGTGGATGGTGGGGTGTGAGTGAATGATGTGATGGTGTGATGTGAAGATTGGAGTAACATACGATTTATGTGAGAGTTGAAATGCACTAAAATAAAAGTGGTAAGATGTGTTAACAAAAACAAAATAAAATGACTATATATATATATACCTTTTAATATTTTATTTCATTTAACTTTATAATTTATAATTATATCGGGATCTACATTGAAGCCAACCAAAATGGGCTCCATAGAATCCTTTACCTTCACTCTAATTCATAAGTTTTTTTAATATAACTCACCATTTTTTTCATATTTAATTTAATTTCATTATTATTTTTAAATACATTCTGTCGTTGTGATATTAAATACTTCAAAATCAAAAGAAAAAAAATAATTTGGAAGGTTAACAATTAGTTATCTCTTTAATTAAAAAATTATAGTTTTGCATACATAAAATATAAAGAAATGAATACATCAAATATATACAATTGTACACACCAAAACATATAAAATGCACACACCTAAACATATAAAAATGCACATAATAAAAAACTGCAAAAGTATGTACTGAACAATGTTTCCGCATTAAAAGTATGCATATATTTACGTGTCATGTTAATCTTTTATATGGAGGATATATAGAGGATGATAGCTGTGATGTACAAGTAACTTATTAAAAATTAAATACACCATTCTATGACCGGTTAAAGAAAAGTTTCAACATAAAAGTAAAAAGGAATTTTTTCTTTAAGAAAACACAAAAGAAAGGTCTCCTATTTAATAGAAAGGTTTTGCTAACAATAGTCGTTAGGACATTTATTAAAGATACTAAAAAAGGTAATTTTTTTTAAAATTAAAAAAATTATGGTGGATCCATTATATAGAAAAGATAAAAATGTATATTTTTAAAATAAATCTTTCTTCTTTTATTCTTAATAATTAGGGCACTTGTTAATAAAATCCTCGTGTTAATGGAATAGTGTTTATCTAAACTAGAACGAAAATCAAATATTATTTTCACATAAATATCATATATTTATCTCATTTTATACACATATCTCAATATTTAGGTACTCTCCTCCAAAATTAATCAATATCAATATACTTCTTGGGTTTATGAAAGACTTCCCCATTTAGCTCACAAGTTTTTTTTTTTCGTCATCCACAAAATCCAAAGGCAATTGCCAGATTCACTCATACCATGATGCTGTTATTTTGTATTTTAGCTGTTGACTCGACAACTACATTTTCCTTATTTTATTTTCATTTTATTTTTCTCTTTTTATCATTTTTTTCCTTCTCTTTTCTCTCCTTCTGATTTTCTCTCCCAACAAAAGAGACAAAAACAAAACGGATTCATGTGCGGGATCGCCAAAACTGAGCCAACTCCCTTTTCGTTTGGAACAATATTTTCTGATCATATCTCACACAGAAGCAGAAACAACAACAAAATCCAATTTCAAACACAAAAGGGTCCCCGAGATCGCCTTTCAGATTACTGTTGCATCTCAACACCCTTGTCCTTGTTTTGAACTTTGAAGCCACATTGTCATCTTTTTTGGAGGAGTCTAAGGTCGTGTTCTCTCTCTCTCTCTCTTCATGCCCCTTCTTTATTCCATTTCCCACATGCTTCTCTAGATCTGCAATTTTTTTTAGCCCAATTCATTTCCGTTTACAATTTTTGTTCTTTATATTAAAGTTTCATTTTTTTCCGATATTATCGAACCCCATCACGGAAATTTTCCTGAGAAGAAACATATCAACCTCGAATAGCATTGTTCTGGATCCGTTTGAGAGCAATGCGGTAGGAAATGGAGTCGTTTCAGATATAGGCTTCCTCCATGCTTTCATTTTGTTTTATCTGAAGCTTTTTTTTTTTTTTTTGCTTGGATTTTATTTTAATATATGTACTGTGATGAATGAGTTGTAGCTGAAACGGGTGGAAAAAAGTGAGACTTGTGAGGAAAAAGGGTTAATGTGTGTGTGTTTGTGTGTGCAGGAAATGATTGATGGAGTCTGGTGAGAGTGAGCGTATATCTGTCAGAGAGGTGTGTGCAAATGGGAGTTGCATGAAAACAACAGAAGTTGAGGCCAAGCTGGATGAAGGCAACATTCAAGAAGCAGAAGCAGCACTGCGAGAAGGCTTGTCTCTCAATTTTGAGGTGAGATTTTGTTGCAATTATTTCGCGAATTGCATGGTTAATGATAGGCGTAATCTGATAAATGTAGTTGATCTCGCCTTGTGGGACAAGACTTGGTGGTGTTTCATGAATTTTGTACATTCCGTATATTGCAAATATCAAATGCGGCAAAACAAGGATCATGATGCCATGGAGGAAGCTGGTCTCATGCCCTGTTGTTGCCAAATGATTTCAACAGTCCTTGCTTTACTTCTCAAACTTTTTTTTTTGGCGCTTTTGGGGTATAACTTTCAGTGCAGTATGCAATTATTAAGCAAGCATAATAGCTAGAGATAGGAGGAGACCTAAAAAACTATCGCAAGGTTACGGATAAATATTTAGATCTTAATGATGTTTGACTACAGAGACAGTTTACGATACAAAACTATGATGTCATTTGATCCATGTAATTGAACCCACCGAGTGGATATGGCTTGGTCGTTACTATTGTCATTGCACCTAATTATTATTCATATCATAACGAATTATCTAAACTAAAATGTTGCATTAGGCTGTCATACTATCCCCACTTTGGAGCTAGCTGTTAAGGCAAGTGGGTGCATAATGAGTTATAATTTACAAACGCGTAATTGAATTTGGAAACAGATAAATATGCCACGACCAAAAAACTATGCCCTAACAATTGGTTCATTCTGTAAACTCAATACAAACAACCTATTAAATGTCTAGTAATTTTGTAAATATCATGATATGGCATACCTTGTTTCTTCTTTCTTGGATTTGAATCAGACATCTTTTTCGAATAAGTCAAATCATATGTTTGAGTTATGGTACATGGTCTCTTTTAAACTTTAACAGGAAGCTAGAGCTCTTCTGGGAAAGTTAGAGTATCAGAGAGGTAACGTAGAAGGGGCTCTTCGTGTGTTTGATGGGATTGATCTCCAAACAGCCATACAGCGACTACAACCTTCCCTTTCTGAAAAGCCAGCCAAGAAGGGTCCTTCTCGCACAGAGTCTCCTTCTTCAGTCTCCCAGCATGCTGCTAGTTTGGTGCTTGAAGCCATCTTTTTAAAATCCAAATCCCTACAAAAATTGGGGAAGTTTAATGGTACCGAATATCTTTTGGAAGTGATTTTTTGCATGTTCTTTACTTGATCTTATCTTTCTGAATGGGAATGAATGCTCCAATCCTCCCACACCTTCAATAGCGTCTTTGAAATTTTTGAATCACATTGAATACATTGACATAATGACATGTTTGTATAATGGATTATGCAGAAGCTGCTAATGAATGCAAGCGTGTTCTTGATGCTGTTGAGAAGATATTTTATCAGGGCATACCAGATGTTCAAGTGGACAACAAATTGCAAGAAATTGTTAGCCATGCAGTAGAGCTCCTTCCAGAGCTTTGGAAACAGGCTGGTTGCTATAACGAGGCAATATCTGCTTATAGGCATGCCCTTCTTAGTCAATGGAACCTTGATAATGATTGCTGTGCAAGAATTCAGAAATCATTTGCTGTATTTTTGCTGTACAGTGGGGTGGAGGCAAGTCCACCCAGTTTAGCAGTTCAGACTGAAGGCTCTTATGTACCAAAAAATAATCTGGAAGAGGTAGTTCTTCTTCTAATGATTCTTTTGAGAAAGTTTTGCCTTGGTAAGACAAAATGGGATCCCTCAGTTATGGAACACCTGACATTTGCACTTTCAGTGTGTGGCCAAACTTCTGTTTTATCAAAACAATTTGAAGAGTTGATACCTGGTGTATATCATCGAATTGACCGTTGGAACTCTTTAGCCATGTGTCTCAGTGCATCTGGACAAAATAAAATTGCTTTGAGCCTCCTGAGAAAGTCCTTGCACAGACATGAACGACCAAACGACATTACGTCATTGTTATTGGCAGCCAGGATTTGCAGTGAGGATCCTCACCTTGCTGCTGAGGGAGTAGGCTATGCACAGAGGGCACTAGCTAATGCTCAAGGCCTAGATGAGCATTTAAAAGGCGTGGCTCTTCGGATGTTGGGACTTTGCCTGGGAAAGCAAGCTAAGGTTGCTTCCTCTGACTATGAAAGGTCTCACCTTCAGGCCAATGCTCTCAAATCATTGGAGGAGGCAGTTAGATTGGAGCAAAAAAATTCTGATCTAATTTTAGAGTTGGCAGTTCAGTATGCAGAGCACCGAAATTTGACTGCTGCTTTACGCTATGCCAAGCAGTTCTTTGATGAAACTGGTGGATCTGTTTTGAAAGGTTGGAGATTGCTGGCTCTAGTCTTGTCTGCACAAAAAAGATTTACGGAGGCTGAAGTGGTGACTGATGCTGCTTTAGATGAGACTGCGAAATGGGAGCAGGGGCCACTTCTCAGGCTGAAAGCGAAGCTGAAGATCTCCCAATCACGACCCATGGATGCTATTGAAACTTATCGATACCTTCTTGCATTGGTCCAAGCCCAGAGGAAGTCCTTTGGGCCCAACAGAATTGGTTCACAGGTAAGATCCTTCCACCTTCTCTTCTTCCAGGAAATTCTTATTTGAATTTTATAATAGTGAGACATGTTTGTATCATTAAAATTTTCTGTGTATCTATTGTTTGTCTCCAAGGTTCTTACGATGTATTGTGTCATGTAAACCCATTTTAAGTTGCCAAGGTGGGTATGAAATTTCTATTTATTTTGGTTTTACCAAAGGGAAATTCTTGTTTAATGGCAATGAAGAAAAATAAGGAATGTCTGTTTCCCCTACAGAAATGTTCTCTTTTTCGTGGGACTCTTCACTTAATTGATCTTTCTTTCATGTTATTACTGCTTTGCAGGTTGTGGATGATAAGGTTGATGAATTTGATGTTTGGCATGGTCTGGCAAATTTATATGCAAGCCTTTCTCACTGGAAGGATGCTGAAATCTGTTTGCAGAAGGCCAGGGAATTAAAGGAGTACTCAGCAGCAACAATACACACCCAAGGAAAGAACAGGACCTTCATGCTGTTGAGTGTTTTCTACCTGAATAATGTTCTGAGAATAATATGCTTGCATGATTGTACCAGGTATCATGTTCGATGGCCGTGGACAAAGTATAGAAGCTCTAGCTGCTGCTGCCAATGCTGTCCTGACCGAATCGAACCATGTTCCAAGCAAGGTCTTGATGGGTGCTACAATGCTGAAAATGGGTGCAAAAGCTTTGCCTGCTGCTAGAAGCTTACTTTCCGATGCACTCAGAATCGAACCAACGAACCGCATGGCTTGGTATCACTTGGGATTGATGCACAAGAGTGACGGGCGAATTGCCGACGCTGCTGACTGCTTCCAGGCAGCTTCCATGCTTGAAGAATCTGATCCCATTGAAAGTTTCAGCAACATACTGTGACTGCATATCCATCCTCGTGTACTATATACTATGCAGCCATATCCTAACCATTTTGTTATCAGTTTTGGAAATGTATTCTACTTGGATTTCTTTTGCATTTTATTTTGAACTCTTGTCATCACAAGTTAGGCTCAAAGTAAAAAAGAATTGAATTAAACATTAATTAGGAAAAAAAATAAGATAATTAAGAAAGGGGTTTATGTTAATCCGGTAGTAGGATGGATGAATTGTAAAGAACTTAGTGGATATTTTATTGTGGCTCAGTTTGTGCTCAGCCTTGTAAATGTATGATGCTTAATTAAGATTTATCTTTCTTATTTGTAGCAGATATCTATCATTTTAAGGAGAGCATGTACTAATATTTGTGTGCCCAAATTATTATAGGCTAATGTCCAATTGTGAGTAGAATAGGTTTATTATTTATTGCTCTAAAGCACTTGAGATTTAAGAATCGCTCCTTAATTTAGTTTTGGATTGTGTTTGTGTAGAGGTTAAAATTACTTGAGAATGAGTTTTATGTGTAAAACACTACATAGAATTTTCCATGTGATTTTTACATTATTTATATATCCTAATCAAATACACCCTAAAATGGTAAATTCATTCCAAGTGATGTTCCACGAGTGCGAAACTAGTGCTTTTGGGCTTTGGGCCTACCGAGAAATAATTAAAAAATATATTTAAATGGTGTGAGATAGCATTGAGAGGCCCAATTGTAACTAGGGTTAGCAAGGTGTAAGCCTAACGGTGCCTCTCTGCACCTGCTATATATATATATATATTCTCAAATCTGAAGCAGAATAATTCGTAAGCCAAAACATAGCAATTTTCAGTTCTCATAATTCTGCCTGCGGCGTCTTTGTTCTCAATTACTCCATAGTTTTCACTCACACCACATAAACCTCACTAAGATTGATAAATCTATACGATATGATATATCCTCCTACTGTATCCCCATACAAATGCTCTGATATGGGATAAAATCTTTATACTGTTTTTCTTATTCGATTTACTACGCCGGAGATTTATAAGAGGATGTATAGGATGGTATATCATTATCTGAGATTTTCGTCTAGTATGAGACACAAAATTTTGTTATAGTAGAATTTTATCATTACTTGTGTTAATCTGTCAATTCTTTTTTATGGCGTGAATATGTTAATGTTTGGTTGGAGAAATCGGTGCACTTTGTATCGTAGGTCTCTCTTGATATGGTAGAGCGGCCTTGAGCTAGGGTGCATATATTAAGAGCTGTTTATTCAGCAGGCAGCCAGACAACTGCTGAGATGGATCCACTGATTAACAACTCCTTCGTGTTGTTTGTCTACTAATTCCATCTTACATTCATCCATCCATTCAAACACCTTCTTAGCAAAACTTATTTCAAAGATTTAATTTTAAAAAATTGGTATTTCTTTTGTGTTGAGAGCAACTCCTGAGTTAACAATTGGCCTTTTGTACTGTTGATACTTTTATAATGTTGAGTGGTGAGTGCAACTAAATTGAACCTCTCAGATCACATGATCAAGTGCATGGCCCCAATATGAACATACTAATTACTCCTTAATTTTCACTTATTTTATGGTTTGGCCAAAAGTTGAGAATTTAGTGCATCTATTTGCTTTCTTTTTTTTTTTTTTTTGATAAAATCTATTTGCTTTCTATCTAGCAAGGTGTTATGTGATATCTTTGTTATCCCTTAACTAATGCTGGATTGGTTCACATAATTCAGAAACGTATTCTCTGGTATCTAGTTACAATCTATAACCTATAGTCAAATTAAAAACATATAGATGATAAAGAGCTTATCTATATCTAATATCTTATTTATACCAGCCCAGACAGAGGTTTAGTGGTGCGAAACAATACTATTGTAGACAGAGCAAAAATGCCAAAGGCAAGATTGAATAAGAATACAAAGTTGCTCTCGCTCGCATGATCATCAATGTGCTTAGACATGTTGTATCTTGGTTTAATACAGATCTTAATATAACGTGGAATCCCCTGTTCTCAACTCTAGGTTGTGTAAATTTATTCCACCAAAGGGTGATGATGCTTCTTATTGTCGAGATCAGGGAGTACAGAACTGACTGAGAATTTCATCCATCTCTTTTTCTCCACAAATACAAGACAGGGTTGCAAGACAAGGCCAATCACGACAGCAGTCAGGCTTATAACCATTACTTTGAAGGAGGAGAAAGCAAGTACCACACAGATCAATATTGTTGGAGGAATGCACATGATAATTGCCCCAGCAGTTCCCCCTGGTATCTTGTAAGGCCTAGGTGCATTGGGCTGTTTGATCCTCAGCCATACGAACGCAATAAACTCCAGTATCATTCCGAAACAGTACAAGAAGTTTTCGGCTGCTACGATTTCTTGAAAACTCAGCCATGAGAGCAAGATTACTCCGGAGGCAGAAAAGAGAATTCCTATAAGTGGGGTTCCATAGCGTGATCTCTTGCCAAAGAACTCGGGCAACATTCCCCTCTCGGCCATGCCTAGAAGCTGGAAAGAGTCGCTGCTCATTTCAGCAACAAACATTCCCATATTTGACATTGCGGCAGCAGCCTGAAGCCACCATCTCAGCCACACTCCTCCGACGATCATAGCAATATCTGAGAAGTACCCATCAGTCCACAAATCCTGATCAAGGGGAACGGCACCGGTGCCAACAAGAAGAGGGACAAAATAACCTAGAACCACTAGGAACAAAGCATATAAGAGAGCCTTGGGAAGAGTTCTTTTTGGATTTTCCACTTCTCCAGCAAGAGTACTTATGGAATCCCAATAATTAAGATTCCAAAACAGAGTATTCAAATACAAATTCCAGTTGACATCATCCACATTTGACACACACCATCTTGAAGGCTTCAAGTCTGGAATCGACAGTAGTCCCATAACTGCAAAAGGGAGGAGTGAGAAAACCCCTAAAAACACAGCAAGCCATCCAACAATGGTTAAACCCCTATAATTCAAGTAGGTGAGAACCGCGGTCAAACCCCACGCCGAAACAGCTCTCGGCACTCCACCACCTAATGCAGGGAGCCCTGATTTCAGATAGTCAAGAAACAGCACTGGATACAAAGCATTATCAATCACCCCGCTTAGCCATTTCATCCAACCCTGCTGAAACCCCCAAAAGGGACCCAAAGCGGATGAAACCCAAACCACATAACCGCTGTTCTCAGGGAACATGGTGCCCATCTCTGCAGTGATAAGGGCCTCAGGAACACTCCATATCAGTGGGAAAACCAAGAACCCCAGAAGGGCTAAGAGAGGACCTGCTGCTTGGACAGTGTCCTCAACACCAAAGGGCCCCCCAGACACTTCATAGAATATGAGAAATACCAATGGAAGAACAGAAACTTTCCTTGCATGATTTCCCCTTGGGGAAGGTGACTCACCAATGACTGCATATTCAGCATCATTGGACACCCCCATTGCACAACAACCTTGTCCTTGCCTATTAGCAGCTGCAATCTTCAATTTCTGCACACGCCACAAGTGGAAAAATAGGTCACAATCTCTGAATTTTAAGATCAAAATATTAAAAAGACTAGAAGCAATTCTAAGGTATCAGAAACTTTAAATCCAACCAAACAAAAAACAAAAGATTTAATTTAGATGCAGTGTCAGCTGTATATGTGACTTTTGAAGTAATTGTCCTCTGATAATACATGATTGGATGGAAGTAAGTATAGTGCATCAAAATTAAATCCCAAATCCCAAACAACAATTCAAAGAAAGATGCAAGCTTTGACAAATTTACCAGTAAAATTTCACTCATCCACTCACTTAAAAAGCTCCCCAAAAAATGAAGGGAACACTTGAACTGTGAGTGGATCTTTTCAAACACTTTAAGCAGGGTGGCATGGCTTGTTCAAAACTAGTTAGATATCATTCATATCAAATGAATTGGTGATAAGAATGAACACACATAGACAGGGAGAGAGTGGAATAAGAACAAACCAGGGAAGATGTCGGAATCCTTTGATGAGGATGGAGCAGATGAAGATGTCGGTATCTTCCATTGTAGGTATCCAACGTTGAGGCAAAGCTGCCAAGTACACCGCAGAAGGTGCAGTGGGAGAAAACAAAAGCTCTTAACACAAAAAGCAATGCAAGGTTACGTTGGATCGTGTAAGTTCGAGGTGCATCCACGTTTATTTTCCTTAATGACAAAATATCACAAAAGTTGTTCTATCACTTATCATTATGGACAGCGTGAAACTTAGTTAACTAGCTAGGTTTACTTATGAATTTTAATTAATCACGACAGACTTAGGAGTTAGGAGAATGTTTCTTCTCCATTACTTCTCATTATTATACTCACACATTATCAATCGCCATCATTTTGATCGATTTCCATCTGTTCGTGCCATTCATGTGGATGCAACGTGCCATTAACCTATTGACTGATTTTTTCAAAAAAGAAGCTAAATGAGTAGATCGAAAATGATAATCTATTACAGAAATGAGTAACTGTTTCTAAAGTTAATTTAATTATATGGGATACAACCACAAAATATGTTTCAAACAATAGTTTAAACCTAATTCAAGTCAAACAGTGAACCTCAAATCTAGATGAATTTTGACCGCCACCAATAATAATAATAATAATGAACCTCAAATTATTTGATATTATGATTATTTATTTATCTGTAATGTTGATAGTTTAAAAATATGCATTTTTTATAATGACATGGTGATAAATGCTGTAGTTGACAGTCTCATCAATTAGGGTTGGCACAGGAGCCTTTAACCCTTAACAATAGCTTCTCTAGCTATACTTCGCGGACCACTTGAAATTAATATTCTGAAAGGATTTTTATTTTACAATCACCTATATGATATAACCATTTAGACATTTTTAATAATAAATTATTATAATTAGTTTAATTTTTTTATTTTTCTTTTATCACTTGTATCACAATCAACTTTTTTGTGTGTAGATTATATACAACTAATAAGGTATTGAAACCATCATAATTAAAATTACCTTTATCTGTTATATATATATATATATATATAGTCTTGTATTTGAACTTTAACATTTATACATAAGAAAGACTACTATTAAAAAAGATCGTAACTCAGATATTTCATGATATTTCGAGAGAGTAGCCTTTTTTTTTATTGATTGAAATATGCTAGAAAAAAGTATTAAATAATACAAATATTATAGTGAATGTAGTCCATTAAACTGAATTATGGATAAGCCCTCCGCTACAATTTACAATAAATAAATTAATGAGGCGAATACGGCTGAGATGTTGCCAAATGGAGTTCTTCAGCGCATGATTATGACTTGTATTCGTATCCGTATTCGTATAGTATAAGTATAACAATACTTACTATACCTGATATTCTCATCAAAAGATTCACTACCGAGTGGAAATGGCCATCAAAGAATAAAGAAGGGATTTTTATTTTATTTTTTAAGTTGAAGTCATACTTATTCTTTACCAAAAAAGAAGAAAAGGAGCACACACACAAATAAGTCAGAAACTGATGGCAAGCAAGTCAATTTTATCTTCTCTCTACTTATCTTTTATTCATTATTAATATTATTTTGCATTTAAAATAATAATAATTGAAATTAAATGCCTTTTATTGACAAGCAAAGGAAAAGAGAAGATGTTGAAGTTGAACACGAACAGGAGACAGCTTGGCACACGAACACGAACAAACATGAATTAAGTAGTCACATATGAATGAATGAAGGTTCATATGAGTGATGTCAAGCAAATGGTTATAAATAAATAAATAAATAAATAAACGGTGGAGCTTAATTGTTTTGTCTTACTGTAGTAGTAGCTTTTTGGTGAGTATATATCTTGACTTTGGTTCATTTCATGGCCCCTTCAACCTAAGCCAGCCAGCCCAATCTTTAATTTCTTTTTCTTTTCTTTCTCTCTCACCCCGTGAGAGCTGTTTGTGTTTCAGTGCCACCACCCCATTGTTCCCAACCAAGTACAAGCATTTCCAGAGCAGAGGCAAACACAATAAGCAAGGTTGTAGTAAGTAGAGTACCTTTTTCTTTTCTCCCTTCACTTATCTTTCCTTTTTCTGTTTCTTGCATCCTATTGCTTTTTTATTCTTCTTCTGACAGTGGATTATGCGATGTTTGTCCTTTTTTTATTTTGATTCTTGGTCTGCTTCTGCTTCTTGCTCGTCTTGGGCAGTGGGCTGCTTCCATTTTTTCTTTCATTTGTGACTTCGTGTCAAAGATCTGATTTTTATTTTTCTGTTTCAACCTGCTGTTCTCTGTGTTTGCACCTCTAGCATGGGGATTTTTCTGCTTTTTCACACTTTAAAACCAAGGTTGGAGATGGGGTTTCAAGATTACGGGGAAAAATCATTTTTTTATTAATTTTTTGAATATGCAATATGCTTTGTTTTATGCTCTCATGCTATTATGTACTGCATCAGCGAAACTTGGATTGGGAGGGTTATTTGGTCTTTGCGTTTCCTTGAATGTCTCACACGGCTTATCGATGATGATTCAGAGGGAAAACAGCTCATCGGTTTGAAGCCAAGAAGTGATTATTATTACATTACTATTATGTGATGCCTTTCCTCTGTTTCCTTCCATGTGAATTAAGATCTAGAGCTTCCTTTTTGCCTTTTTGAATGGATTGGTTGGAAGGGTCCTCTGTTTATGGAACGATGAGTATTGTTTGGGCCCAATGTCATGTGAAAAATCACAAAAGACAAAGTATGGCGTGGAAAAGCAGCAAGTGTCGGTAGAAAAAGTGTCTGATTTTTTATTTTTACAGCTTATCCTTTTTGGCTTTGATGGTCTTGGTTAGGTAGGTTGCTTAGTATTAGTAGTATTAACCAGTTGGAATTTAATCATCATTTCCTACTCCCTTTTGCCATTTTTTTTTTGTGGGAATTTGTGTCTCTTGTCATATTGATGTGGTTGGTTAGTGGAACTAGCTAGGATGGTTTGGTAATTCAGATAATGCATGAGTTAGGGGAGGATATTGCATAATCACAATTATATTGCACTTGTGCAGGTAGTTGATTAATTCTTGAACCATGAAGGATAAAGATGGAAAACCGATCACCCAATCTGACAAGTGCAGGATTGTCCCAATGGCAATCATATTTGTGGTGCTGTGTGGATTTTCTTTCTACATGGGTGGAATCTTTTGTTCTGAGAGAAACAGATTTCTCTACATTAGCAGCCAGAAGTCCCTTGAGCCCACCAAGGAATCGTCAGTAGGTTCGTTGCAAATTAAGTCCGTTACTTTTCCGGAATGCAGCATTGACTATCAAGACTACACTCCATGCACAGATCCAAGGGTAATATTACAAATAGTTGTCCATTTTTTTAATGATGTTGGATATGTAGAAAAAAGTTTCGTCATTGACTAAGTATACTTGATTTCACAGAGATGGAGGAAGTACGGCTCCTATCGGCTTACTTTGTTGGAACGCCATTGTCCTCCGATTTTTGAGAGGAAACAATGCTTAGTTCCTCCACCAGATGGGTACAAGCCTCCTATTAGATGGCCAACAAGCAGAGATGAATGTTGGTACAGGTATAGTATATGTTTTTATGTTTATGAACTATCAATATATAAGGATTGCTTAATCTGAATTTCTTCTCAAGTTTACTGGTTTATTTATTGTCAGGAATGTACCATATGATTGGATTAACAAGCAGAAGTCCAATCAGCACTGGTTGAAAAAGGAAGGGGAGAAATTCCTCTTTCCTGGTGGGGGTACCATGTTCCCCAATGGTGTTGGTGAATATGTTGATTTAATGCAAAATCTTATCCCAGAAATGAAAGATGGGACTATTCGAACTGCCATTGATACCGGCTGTGGGGTGAGTTCTACTAATATTTTCATCTTGTGTTCATCTTTCGTACATGTGCTGCTTTGTTTAGATGTATGTGAATTCAATCTGAATATATTTTAATCCCTATTATAACTGCATTGTGATAGACAGACCAGTTACACCAACTAATCTACATGGCACTTGTTTATTGCAGGTTGCTAGCTGGGGTGGAGACTTGTTGGATCGTGGGATTCTAACAGTTTCTCTTGCCCCAAGAGATAACCATGAAGCTCAGGTTCAATTTGCTCTGGAGCGTGGTATTCCGGCAATTCTTGGCGTCATTTCTACACAGAGACTTCCTTTCCCCTCAAACTCCTTTGATATGGCTCATTGCTCCAGATGCCTTATTCCGTGGACAGAGTTTGGTAACTTTTCTATGAGTTTTGAACTCAGCAATTAAACAGAATTTAGGCTGGTGTTCATGAATTTGTAACTGCTTCCAACTTATCTCTGATTCTCGTTCAAAACTTGTTGGTGTGTCTGGTTTTAGGTGGAGTTTATCTCCTTGAAATACACCGGATTCTTCGTCCTGGAGGATTCTGGGTCCTGTCTGGTCCACCAATCAACTATCAGCGCAGGTGGCGCGGGTGGAACACAACCATCGAAGAGCAAAAATCAGATTATAATAAGTTGCAGGAATTGCTGACTTCATTGTGCTTTAAGATGTACAATAAAAAGGATGACATTGCCGTGTGGCAGAAGTCTCCAGATAACAACTGCTATAATAAGCTTCCTAGAGATACCTATCCACCAAAATGTGATGACAGTCTTGAACCAGATTCAGCATGGTATACTCCACTTCGCGCTTGCATTGTGGTTCCTGATCCAAAGTTTAAGAAATCAGGACTTACATCCATTCCTAAGTGGCCCGAGCGGCTGCACGCTACGCCGGAACGTATTTCATTGGTTCACCGTGGGAGTGCCAGTTCTTTTAAGCATGATGACAGTACATGGAAGAAGCGTGTTGAGCATTACAAGAAGTTGCTCCCCGACCTCGGGACAGACAAGATTAGAAATGTGATGGACATGAATACAGTATATGGAGGTTTCGCTGCAGCCTTGATCAATGATCCCGTGTGGGTAATGAATGTGGTCTCATCTTATGCTGCTAATACCCTCCCCGTCGTCTATGATCGAGGCCTCATTGGAACCTTCCATGACTGGTAATCTTAATACGTTGGGATACGAGTCGTACGAAGGGTTTTCATTTATGGTCTTAATTAATTCTCAAATGATATAGTGTTGATTTGGTTTTTGTTATGGTAGGTGTGAAGCATTTTCGACATATCCTCGCACATATGACCTGCTTCATCTTGATGGACTCTTCACTGCAGAAAGCCACAGGTGATTTTGTCTATGGTGGAATATAACATTTATTCAAGGGTTAACATAACAGAGTGAATTATTTAGAGTCATTAGAATTCAATTAACTATCTTGTTATTGTGTTAGATTTCTCTGACAAATGGGTTGTTATGTGGCAGGTGTGAAATGAAGTACGTGTTGCTGGAAATGGACCGGATTTTAAGGCCTAATGGATATGCAATCATCCGTGAGAACAGTTATTTTGTGGATGCCATTGCAACCATTGCCAAGGGAATGAGATGGGGATGCCACAAAGAAAAGACTGAGAATGGTGATCATGAGATGGTGAAGATTTTGGTATGCCAGAAAAAGCTTTTGTATTCATCCAACAAGGGTTCAAGATGACTGTGGTGTGTGTGTGTGATGAAGACTAATGAATGATTTATAGAGAAAGCAAGATGACTGTGCTCTCTGCATAGATTGATTCAAGTACAAAAGTTGTCAAAAGAACAAGTGGGTTGGTTAACCCAATAGTACGGTTTTCTTAATTTTATTATTATAGAAAATTTTTCATATAGATATATAAACATTCTTTATATGTGATGAATTTGTATCTGATCACTCTGTCACCATATTCTTCTGATAATCTGTTTGTGTAGTAGTAGTAGTATGGTTAACCCAATAGTACGGTTTTCTTAATCTGTTTGTGTGAATTCATGTTAAGGATTTGAATAAACCCCACAGAGAGTATGTGATACCGATTCAATAACATTTGACTGACATTTATTATACTGGAATTGTTTTACGTATAAATAGTACTTGTATTTGTGAGGTGTTGAGCACATACATTGGAAAAGGGTTTTCTCATGTTTTGCCAAATTCTAACTAGTTTAATTATAGTACTTGTTTCCTTACCAAAAAAAATAGTACTTGTTTGGTGATTGTTCATTGACAGTACTGTAAGGGTACTTAAAATAGACCGGATACTAACTTTCTGGATGAATTTTATGCAAAATTTTACATATAAAATTCATATAGGGAGTTATATTCCTATTTTTATTTCGAATCAAAGACAACCTAATGATGAGTTCCTTTGTGCATCCAAACATGGCCTAGGGTATGGAATTGTTGCACAGATATTGCAAACCATAACTTGCGGAGCTTTTTTTTTTTTTTGGTATAACCGGAAGGTGTCAATTGCCGACAGCAATGCCTAGTCCCCCTCGCCCCATGAGCTCGCATTAAGCGGTAAAGGACTGGCCACAAGAAACTTTTCATTCTCATGAGTTGGGGACCACATAATTAAGGGACAAGGTGAGCTCTACCACCATGCCACCCCTTGTAGTTAACTTGCGGAGCTTTATTTATTTTCTTTCATAAGCCAGCGTTATTATGGGCCTTCTAGTTGGGCTTCAATGTTTTGGGTCACCCATCACCCGTTTGACCTTTTGGGCCTTCAAGCCCTCCAGAATACAAAAATAATTTTAAAAACTATAAATTGCGTGCCGTCATCGAAAAGCACAAAAACGACGCCGTAGGAGCTGTGAACTGTGTGTCCATTCCCCAATCTTCTTCCTCCTCCTTCGTTTCCCTCCCAATCCCAATCACAATCAAGAAGAAGAAGAAGAAGAAGAAGAAGAAGACGACGAAGAGATGATTAACTTGTTCTTGTCTGAGCCCAACCCCAATTGGAACAACGAGATAGACGATGATGCTTGGACGAAATTGAGAATCTCACTCTTGAAGGAGTTGGAGTCTGTTATTTGGTCGGCGATGATTTCTGCAGGTCGCGCCGAACCTCGGCTGTGGCTTTGCAACAGCATTGGGGGAGTCACGTGCGTCACTCCACGTGAACAGGGCGAAATCTTTGGGAATTTGCTGAGAACTCGGGGAAAGAAGCAGCGAGGTCTTGCGTCTCAGCTCCTGCATTTCATGTTCGAGATGTCGCCGCGTAAACTTGCTTCAATTTTAGCTAAGAGAAGTCACGTACTTGAGAAATTCTTTGAAGGTGAGTTTTACTTTATATATGGATTATATGCACAATCAAGACGATTTTGTCGACACAAAAAAATTGATTATTTTGTAGTAGACACTGATATTAATAGCTTATACCAACTTTTCTCTTAAAGATATCAGAAACAAACACGTCCTAAAATAATAAAGTTCATCTTGATGAACTCTTTCGGTAGGATGAAAATTGGGTTTTTGCTCTTATATTATTCTTATGTTTGTTCATAAAAGAAGCGTAGATTGTTTGTGGCAAGATCTTGTGGCTATCCATATCATACATACAAATATTTTTTGAACTTGTATGCTTGTTGTTGTCATGGTATTAATTAATTTTTATGTAACAATGAAAATGATCCTATGCAAAGAGAAATAGAGAATGTATTGGGCAACAATCTTTTTTTTTTTTCTGTGTGTTGTTTTGATTGTGTGTTATTGTGGGTGAAATGCAGGTAATCCTAAGCGTGTTTCACAGTGGTTTTTGTATGCTTCCTCTGGCAGTGGACTAGAGCAGGGGAAAGGCTTCAAAGCATTGTCCCAGTTTGCATTTAAGTACAGGGATATTTGTTGGGAGGAGTTGGAGTGGAAGGGAAAGCATGGTCAATCACCAGCAATGGTTGCTACAAAGCCCCATTATTTTCTTGATTTGGATATCCAGCGAACTGTACAAAATTTTATCGAGAATGTGCCTGAATTTTGGTCATCTGATGAGTTTTCTGAGTCCGTGAAAGACGGCGATATATTTTTCATTGATAGGTCATTCTTCGTGCAGTATTTCATTAATTTAATGTATAAAGAGGATTTAAGTGATGTATGGGAAGCTATAGATGGATTCCTCATAGAGCAGCCTTTCTCTTCTTTGTGCCAGCACCTTCTTATTACTCTTGAAGAGCAGGATCTTTGCTACTTTTTGGAATTGCTTCATAAATCTCTCAGCCTTAGAACGGAATTTCAGCATTTCGATAATATCACCGATTTCTTTGTGGTTGTACTTTTAAAGTGTGGTGCTACTGGATCTATTGACCAGATACTACTGTTAAATGCGGTCACTACTCAAGGGAGGCAGCTTCTACGCCTTTTACGAGATGAAGAGGCTGAGGAGCAACAAGAAAAAATCTATGAAATTATGTCAAAGATATCTGCAATCCCAAGTAATACCAATAGCTTGACCCCAATCTTGAAGAATATGCGTAAGATGAATACTGTTGAAGCAATTAAGTATTTGGGACTTCAATCTTGGGTTCTTTACTATAGATTGTCACAAGAATGCCAGACACCTGAGTCCTGGGAGTCTGTCTTTATGAATAATCAAATTGGTTTCCGCAACTCAAATAAACATGCATTGCTAGATCATGAGGGACCATCAGATGAAGATCCTTCTGGTTTTGGTTGCAGTACTTCGGTTAGAGTAAAAAAGAAGAAAAAGAAAAAGGCTAGAAAGAAGAGGAGGAGAGAGTATGATAGCGATGATTGTAGCGATGATGAGCTGCTAGATTTTGATTCTACAAGCTCTAAGTTGGAATTTCTGTCAAGCACTAGAAGTTGGTTACTCTCAACTGATGGATACTCTTCAGCATGGAGTAGTGTAAGTTCCATATCTTCAAATGAACTATTAAGCTTATATGATTTTTCAGTTCTAGCTTTTGAATAATTTCAGCTTTTCTTTTTGGACATATATCCTGCATAACATTTAATGTAAGAAAAATTTGTAGTTCTCAGTAGAAGTGGAATAAGCTGGCATTTTTCATTTACACTGATTTTGTGATTATTTCCTTTCTATAGGTAGATTTACCCGAGCTCCTTCAGAGACAGTGCTTGTCAAAGTGGATGGAATGGCTTTTTGAAAAATGAGGCAGGCCTGCTTCAATGGACCAAATGGGATATAGTGCAGTGCCATCATCATCTTCAAACTGTACCATGGGATGGCTTGATCAGATCAATTGCCACTACACTTGTCAGTTTCCACTCAGTTCATACATTATTTCAAGCATATTGTACCATTGGCTATTGCTGGGGTGTGAAAAACTTTGCACTTGATTTTGAAGGCTCTTACATTACAAGGATAAACTGTCTGCAAGGTCATTCACAGTGCTATGTGCAGCATGCTCGCTCAGGCAAGTTATGTTATAATTCTAGAGCTCTATGACTGATTCATATTCATATTCATATATGTACTTGTTTTTTATATTGCATATCTCAACTTAATTATATCTGCTCTTACTTGCAGATACAAGAGATTGCGATGCATGCACGCTTTTGTTATTTCAAGTTTGTGTGTTCTTAATTACTTCTTACTTAGTGTGTCCATGGACTCGTGACCTTGACTACTTGAACTAATTTCATGATAATGATAAATAATACTGATAATTTAAAACCAATTAGGGGTAGTCATGACTCATGATCCATTCAGCATGGTATGACAAATAAAAAACCACTTATTCTTTTGTTTTTTTGGTCCCAACACACACACACACTCACGCACACACAAAAGTCCATTTTTTTGTTTTTGTGACGAGCATCGAGTCTATATCTATTGGGCTACTGACTACTATTGAGTCAGAGTCAATGAGTCATTGTAGTCAGTGGCACTGGAGGCAGAGTCAATAGAGTCATTATAGTTACTTTTATGTTTGGTAAAATATCTAGAGGCAGAGTCACAAAAATGATAGCTCTGTCAAAATTACCTCAAATACCCCCAAAACTTGAAAACGTCACCTTCATCACCACCACCACCATCTCTGCCATGGCCACCATCAGATCAGAACCAAATAACTTAAAAATTAAACACAAATACCAAATAAAAGTTAAAAATAACACATACAAAAAACAATCACACACCAAATTAGGTTTAGGATTTATTTTTTGAAGATTGAGTGAGAGGGAGAGAGGCATAGAGAGATAAGATCTGTAGAGGGATAGAGAGAGAAGGTGAAATAAATGTTGTGGCCTTTGCCGCTGCCATGGCAACCGCGAGGAGAGGGACATGTCACGAGGTTCCGCCCCTGCGGCAATCGCAAGGAATGGGGGAGGGGAAGCGAGGTTCCACCCTGCCATGGCCACCACAAGGAAAGGGGAGTGGAAGCTCTGTTCTGCCGCTGCCATGGCCACTGTGAGGAAAGGGGAGAGGAAGCTTCGTTCAGCCGTTGCCATGGCCACCGCGAGGAAAGAGGAGAGGAAGCTTCGCTCTGACCCGCCATGGGCATCTCATGAAAGTGAGATGAAGCGAGGTTTTGCCTCAGGCTTTGCTTCTGCGCTTCGCTTCTGCTTGCCTCCGCCACAGTTCTGCTACTGCCTGCCTCTGCCGCTGCTGTTGTCACTGCTCTAGATCTGGTCGCTGCTGCAGAGCCTTCCCTCTCCTCAGATCTGTGGTTTGAGAGCAAGAGGATGAGGACAACCTTTGGAATAATGAAAATATAATAAGGGTAAAACGGAGAATTTTTTTTCATTAAACTCACCCTCACTCCGTGTCTCGCAACACTGCCTCAGTGACCCTACAAATGGAGTGAACAAAAATTTCAAGTTTTTGTGACCTGGGTCACTGTGACTCCGTACTACTTTCCTTGTGACTCCCAAATCAAACACTAAACAGAGTCACAAATTCAGTGTCTTCGTGACTCTGACTCCGACTCCACAGTCAGGAAAAACAAACGCAATCTTGATGATGATTCCATACATACATTGCAAGTTGCTACATGTATTCCAACATAGATTTGATGTTTGTCGCATATAAATGTCAGAAGAGAATGAATATTCATGCTTGATGGAAACCTAACATAACGATTACTAGGAAAGAAGTCATCATTATAACAACTGATTTGAAAAGTTCAAAAATATAAATATGATTTAATTCTCTTACACTCACAATAATAATTAACTAATCTTATTTGATGTATTGTTATTGTAAAAAATACTAAGCATTAAGAAGTATATATATATATATAATTTGAGAATACAATTTCAGCATACATATACGCTGGTTGTTTAAGAGTTTTTCAGCCTTGGGTGGTGAATATAGTACAAAACTACTTTTTAAAGAGGATCTTGAAATTTATTCAATGAATCTAGAGCAAGGAAGGGAAGATATTCGTTTTTACTATGATGCCATCCATATCTGGCATTTTGAATTCTAAGCAATTGTTGTGCGGTGGAACCATTCAGAACAAAAATGGAATGAAAACGTTTCATTAGAACTAGTCTCCTAGCTAGTACATGCATTCCGTGAAAAATATGCTTCATGCTTATCTTATATATGTGTTAAGCCAGCCTGGACTCTGGAGTAGTCTTCATTGTTACGTCATGTTTTTTTTCTTCTGCTGTTTGATAATAATTAAAGTAACATCAAAATTAAACTTTTTGATGTATATAATAAAATTTAAGGAAGATACTTGATGGACTACTAAAACTAAAAGTCGAGTGTTTTGTATATGGAGGCTGAATTATGCTGCTGGCCTTTGCTGAAGATATTCAAACTCAATATTGTAGAGTAGAGCTTGAAGAAGTATCCTTTTTCCTTTGTAAGAGCTAGCTTAATTAAGCTGTGGTGATGATATCTAATAATAGGTGATCATAGATGATAACCAATGGATGTGCTGGTTTAATGATGTGACAAGCATACATGTATTAATTATGATATATATTGCCTACTTGTGTGTGTATGACTGTATGTCACTTCCGTGAATAAAAGGGGAATGTCATTTCATCATGGATGTTTCGATCATGCGCATGACAGAATTAGATGATCCACTCCACATACATTACTGTCCAACATAGTTAATGGTGCTATATATGATTTCATTTCAGGGCATAAGCCATATATATGGTTTTTTTTGGGTCGGTTGGGGGGCGCTTACTGGGTCCCTCTCCATGATCATTCTGCAAGAATGTGCGCATTATAAATCGCACTTTTTCTGACAGAAAGCTCCATTTCATGGAAACGCAATTCTACTTGCGAACGTTAGTTTGTATGTGCTGATCTGTTTTTTATTTTGCGCACATGGACATGGTTTAATTTATTTAATTAATTATTTGGGGCGGACAAGTTAATTCATTTGGGGGAATGGAAACTAATATGTTTGGTTCTGTTCTACTAGTTTCATCTGCTCACTATTAATTCCCTTCTTTCCCTTCACTGTTGTTAGTATGTTACTAAAATTATATATAAACGGTGAAACATCACTTAATTAGCGAGCTTTCTCTAACCACGTATGCCTACGAAGAATCATTTTCACGTTATAATTTCCTTGTTTCTAGAGCATCTATTAGATAAGGTGTTTGGAGTCTAATCATCATCGAAAGTTACATGCATTTATTTAATTTATTAATGGGTATCCCAATACAGCATGTATTTTTGGATATCCATATAGGTAGTAGCAGTAAACATTCTTGAAACTTGTCCACCTTATAAAATAATGTGGAGCACGCAAATTAAAACAAATTGGCACATGCCAAACACGTATGATAGGAGAAGCCACAAATACGAAAACGCGGTCCACTGGAATGACTGTATGAATATAATTAAGGAAAATGTTAAATGTATATAGCACAACATAATATTCTTTCATCTATTTTTTATCTTTTGTTCACAATTTTGATAAATATGTTTATAACTTGTCAACATATTTATCAAAGTTAATGAATGAAAAATGAGTGGAGTAGTATTGTACTATGTACCAATAACACTCCCCTATAATTGAGGAAAATATTTGTTGTACAACACTTAATATCATATATCATAGATAAAGAAGTGATATGCATTATGTATTTTAATAATGACATATAAATTTTTAGGTGATCTTGAACTATATTTAATGTATAATCCAGAAATATTCATTAAATATGATCCATGACTACCTAAGAATTTCTCTAACATACATGTATGATATATTTTTTTTTTTTGTGTGTTATTTTTAATTTTTACTTAACTAATTTTATACGAGTATGACACATGTACATATAATTCTTAATTGAATTTAAATAAAAAAATGAGGTTTCTTTTGTGTCTATAAATACATCAGGTCCAATAATAGTGTAACTATAGTATTCATCATCGATCACATTCTCCCATTATACTCTTTGCTAGCTAGCTAGCTAGCAAGGTAGGTGAAATACTGTTACATATAATGGAGAAAGCTAGGTCCTCATCAGATCAGGTTGTTGTCTTGATTGATCAACAACACCCTAAGCCTCCTGCTGGTGGTGGTGCTGCATCCTCTATGGACAATACTAATAATAATGAGAAGAATAATATGCAGCTGCCCAAAAAAGCTTTGAGGGTAAAAAGCCTTAACCGCCTGAGCTTCTCGAAACCCAAATCCAGAATGGTAGAGTACAATAGCTATTATCCACCACCACCCCTGATCTCCACCAAAGTAACACCAACACCAACAGCCACCTCTCAACAAGCATGCGCAGCAGATGCTTCTTCCTACAAGGTCTCTCCCATTGATGAAGAAGAAGAGGAGGAGGAGGAGGAGTGGGAGGAGGAGGAGGAAGATGATGATGATGAGGAGGGTGGTTCAAGGAGGTTGCGTAGCGAGGAGCAGGAAAGGAAGAGGAGGAGGAAGATGAAGAGGAGGGTGAAGTGGAAGACGGTGGTTGAGTGGGGGCTGTTCATAAACATACTGACATGCTTGGTGTGCTCTCTCACAATAAGATCCATAACGAACATGCACCTGTGGGGCTTGGAGATCTGGAAGTGGTGCTTGATGGTCATGGTCACTTTCAGCGGCCGCCTCGTCTCTGGCTGGCTTGTTGCTTTCTCCGTCTTCATCATTGAGAGGAACTTCATGCTCCGAGAGAAGGTCCTCTACTTCATCTATGGCCTCCGCAATAGCATCAGGTACCTACACTTATACAAAAACCCTATTCTACAACAATATTTAATAAGTAAAAATAGTCAATATTTTACAAGTGCCATATTATATATTTATTTCATGTTATGTTATGCACATCACATACATATTTTTCACACCATATATCATATGTTTTGCAAAACAATATATTATTATTATATTAGTTAGTTTTTCATTTGTGTGATAATATATAATGTTAAAATATATATATATATATTGATTGGTGGGTTATATATATATATATATATATACATCAGATTTTTATCCATCAAGCATCCATCAGGTATTATTTCAATTGGCGTTGAGAGATATGTGTAAATTTTTTTGTTTTTATTTAAAATGGTGGACTCAAAATAGCATAATATGATTGATGGATGATTGATGGATCTATATATTGATGTACATGTAGTACTATTGGTAAGTAATGTATGTAAGATGGATGGATGGATGGATAGGAACTGCTTGTGGCTGGGGCTTGTATTGGTGTCTTATTGGAGCGTGGTGTTCGACGACGTGCAGAAGAAGAACCACAAGTTCCTGAACAAGGTGTTCCAGGGACTGGTGGCCGTCCTGGTTGGGGCTACCATATGGCTGGTCAAGATCATTCTGGTCAAGATGCTGGCCTCCTCCTTCCATGTGGCCACCTACTTTGACCGCATGAAGGAGAGCGTGTTCCATCACTACATCCTCGACACCCTCTCGGGCCCACCCATGGAGGATGCGGAGCAGCACCATCTCCTGGCAGAGTCGAAGTCGATGCCAGCGGCAGGGTGGAAGCTGCAGAAGAAGAAGCTGCACAAGTCAGACAACAAGTTCGGGGGGTCGAGGAGGATTGACATGGAGAAGCTGAAGGAGCTGAGCATGGAGCGCCGAGCATCGGCCTGGAGCGTCAAGAGGCTCGTCAACTATGTCAGGTCTTCTGGCTTGTCCACCATCTCCAGAACCGTCGATGATTTCGGCAACGCTGAGTCTGAGATCAGCAGTGAGTGGGAGGCTATCAATGCTGCTCAGAGGATCTTCAAGAACGTTGCCAAACCCGCTGCCAAGTAATCATAATCATAATCCTCCTTTATTTTATTTTATTTATTTATTAATTATTATATCATCATATCATATCATATTTGTTTTACATTAATTAATAGTGATGACGTAGAAATGATGTCACTATGACCTAATAATAATAAGGCTTGCGAAAACGTGATGGAATTAGCCAGGTTCATCATTTCATGAAGTAAAATGTTGTCTGAACCACTAACACTGGGAAGTGAGAAGGAAGCCACAAGAGAAAAGGCTATTTCTGTTAGATACATTTTTTTTTTATTTAAAATTTACCAGTCAATGCTAGATAGTCATAGTGGTCATCCTTAGATGTAACCCACTATATCATATAATAATCTATAATGAAGAAGATCAGAGAAGAAGAGGGTAGTGATGAATTATATAATATAATATATTGCCTTTCATCTCATTATTTGGACCACATGACAGACCTAGGACCTTAATTAATTTGCAAGTGCTCCTATGGTCCTAAATGCCGTACAATTATATATGTATGTTGTTAATTGGCTTTTCCATTTTGGGAATTGCAGCATATACACTTGTATATATTTGTGGTCCTGTCCTTATATATATATATATATATCCAACAACTTCATAAGTGGCCACTGATACTGAATTTATTTGGGCCCCAAATAAACTCAGAATATTAGTGATATCAATCAGTCAGTTTCCTTTGCTACCGTCTTAGCCACTATTTTGCACTAGTAACATGACAAATAAACCGCCCTACTAATAAAGTGCATGCATATATATATGGTCCCAGCTATTTAGCACACACAGAATAGAATTGAATAAACCTTCCATTTTGTTGCAATTAGTATTTGGTAGTGCGTATTGCGCAAGTCTGATAAAACCACCTTGCACTTGCACTGCCAATATATGTTGCTTGTTCTATTTTAATTGGTCCATGATAATTGATAGATGTTGGGCCCTAGCTAGAAAAGCAACTGCTGCATGCATTCATATTCAATTCATTCCTAGTATAATTGGAGATTAAAGTAGGACATACCAGTAATACATACATAATGCTATATATATATATATTGATTAATTAATGATGCATGTATGTATTTATGTATGTATATTATATTATTATATTGTTGATGAATATATATATATATATAATTGAAGGTATATTGAAGAGGAGGATCTGATGAGGTTCTTGAAGAGGGTGGAGATACATACGATATTCCCACTGTTTGAGGGAGCCCTAGAAACGGGGAAGATAAGCCGCTCATCTTTCAGGAATTGGGTGATAAGAGCATACTACGAGAGGAAAGCTCTGGCGCAGTCACTGAACGACACCAAGACAGCAGTGCAGCAGCTTCACAAACTGGCAAGCGCGGTGGTGATTGTGATCATAATAATAGTGACTCTGCTGGTCATGGGAGTCGCCACTCTCAAGATCATCTTCTTCTGCATGACTCAGATCGTCCTCATCGGCGTGGCCTTCCAGGGCACTTGCAAGACTGTCCTGGAGGCCATCATCTTTGTCTTCGTCATGCACCCTTTCGACATTGGAGACCGCTGCGTCATCGACGGCGTCCACATGATTGTTGAAGAGATGAACATCTTGACAACGGTGTTTCTTCGCTACGACAATGAGAAGATATACTATCCCAACGCGGTTTTGCTGAGTAAGCCGATCAGCAACTTCTACAGGAGTCCAGAGATGTGGGATTCTGTTGATTTCACCATCGATGTGTCCACTCCCATGGACACCATCGTTGCCCTCAAGAAGTCTATTCAGACGTACATCGAGAGCAAGCCAAAGTATTGGAATCCAAAGCACAGTGTGATAGCCAAAGGAATAGAGAACGTGGACAAGCTGAAGCTGAGCTTGTGCGTGCAGCACACCATCAATCATCAGAACTATGGCGAGAGAAGCCTTAGGGTGTCAGAGCTGCTCTTGGAGCTCAAGAAGATCTTCCAGCTCCATTCCGTCAAGTACAACCTTCTTCCTCAGGAGCTCCACATCACCCGCTTCACCAATAATAATAATGCTGCTCTCCTGTTTCAATCCTCAATATAATGCAAAACAAATCTTTAACTAATTTCATTTCTGCATGCTTAATTGCAAACAACTACCTATGCTATATATGCTTTAATTTGCTTCATTTCTGTAAGCTATATATATATATATATATATATATATATATATATGGAATTGATCATCATGTTGTATTTTTATACAGTAGTAGTTTCCATGTTTTTCTGCTCTATATCTTGCCCATACTTAATTTGATTTATGCATTTAATCCATTAATTGATGAGGGAGAGAACTGAAGACTTTTTTTTATTTTATATCTATGGGCTATATATGGAGTGTAGTTATATAGAGATCCTAGCTGTAGTTGATAGAAATAGCACATGATGATAGAATGGGATGAATCAAGATGTAGAGTATAAGAGGAATGATATATTAACCTCCTTAAAGTTGATGGTTATATATAGACATCTATCGATGTAGATTTAAATAAATAATAACTAAGTGATAGTTCTAAAAAAATTAATAATAGATTTGATGTATACACAACTATGATATAATGAATTGAATGTTAAAATAGTTTTATTGAAATAATAATACTTAACAAGAAAAAAGTGTCTTCAACTATGATCAATATAAATTAATATTGGGGATAGTGACGGATCTAGAAAATTTTAACAGTGGGGATGAAAATATTATATCACTAATATATATATATAAACATAAGATGATGTTTATTGAATTTTTTTCAATGTGGAGACAAATTTAATACAATGGAAGTAAAATATATACATTTATATATATTTAGAGTAAAAAATTAAAATTTCAGCGAGGCATAAGCCCATTGTAATACATATGGATCACTTTCTGATTGGGGAAGTTTTTCTTTAATTTTGGGCTATACTATGTAATGAAGGAGAGCATGATAATCAAATTGGATTTTTTGCTATAATAAGATGACATTTTGTTAAGAAATTAAAAGTGACACATTTTTTTTTTTTTGTTAGAGGAACAACATAATAGTAACTAACTGCTAAAATGAGGTATATGAGCCAAAATTGAATATGCATCACTAAGCTCTAAAAATATTATTGGATCATTAAATGTCAAGTGGGTTTTTTTAGCTGAATTAGCTAGCTGTAAAATTGTTGTTATTCTTATTGCCAAAAAACAAAAAAATTATTGTTATGCAACAGCTTCTATTTTTTTTTTATTGAAGAATAATTCAGTTTTTTTTTTGGTGACAGAATAATTCAGTTTTTTGAAAACTTCTCAATGTACTAGAAGATTATGAAATTCTAAAATTTACTACTTTTGATTCTTAATGAATATTTGAAATTGAATTAAAGGCATTTATTAGGGAAAAACATTATTATAAATTTGCTGAAAAGGTTTCACATATATTTCAAAATGCTTAAGCAGCAAAGAAAATATATTTGAAAATGCTTAAGGTTACGAATGATTGAATTGAGAATATTAAATACAATATATACTTGAGCATCGCAGCAGAGAGATAGAAATAAAAATAGTAATTAATATAGCAATGTGATTGATTATGATGATAATATATTAATGTAACCGCAAGATAGATGAGGAGAATTGTCTGATAAAATGAAAACATAAAAAAACATGATGGTAGCTAGAAAATGAAAGAGTAAATTAAAACTCCATCCTATACTCCCAAAGCCAATGGCAAATGTATGGAATGATGATCCCAGCCCAGGCAAAAGGAAAGTCAAGAGACCATAGGAGGACCATAACCACTACCATTGGTATAGGAATTAGGGGTGTATGTGTTGATAACAGAACATAACATAATAATTAAATGACAATAAGCTAAGTCCGTCCATGAGGTAGCTAAGCTAGGAAGCACGCAGGCACTTGAGTTGGATGATATCAGAGGTACTGAGCTTCAATCCTCTCCTTGTTCTCGAACCACCAATTCCTGGCATCATCCGTTTCGTAGTGCTGACGGCTAAACCTGAGGCGACGAATCTGCCTGGTGCCGTCAGCGCACTTCTTGATGGTGATGAAGACGCCGGGCTCATCTTGCTCCACCCATTCCACCTCCTCATGGGTTGCCTCTGGATCAATCCTGAATGAGTTGGAGGGCGTGAGTGTTGCCGGTGCTGGTGTTGCCATTCCTATTCCCATCCCCATTGCGGCTGCTGCCCCCACCGCCGACGACGACGCCCCCCCTTCTTCATAGTTGTACTGCTGCTGCTGATAGTACTGATGCCGCCCAATCAGTCCTTCATAGCTAGGCTCATCATTCCATGCACGGCCGCCATGATCATCTTGTTGTTCAAACCTCAGCTGTCAATCAATCAATCAATCATATGATTAGATTCTTAATTAATTAATTAATTAATAAATAAATATATACCTGATGAGGATGATGCTCCTGATGATGAGCAGATGATATTATTGGTCCGCTTCTGTTAGGAGGGATGAGTGCAGGTTGGCCATTGAAGCTGTGGACATTGTAGAGCTCCCTCACCCTATCGTAGTTGGAAATCCACCAACTCTGAGCCAGATCTCGATCATACATATCTCGGCTAATTCAATTCAATTCAATGAAATGAAATGAGATAGATGGAGATCTAAATATAACGATGATATTATTAGTAGTAGTAGTAGTGGACTGGGTGGTTAGGCGTTAGCATGCATGTATGTATACCTGAAGCGGATTCTGCGGAGATCATTAGCCCCGTTGGGAAGGGAGAGAAAGACAATGGTAACGCCTTCCTCAACATGCGCCACCCACTCAGCATCAGCATCCGCATTGGCATTGGCATTAGCATTAGCATTGGCTGATCTGGTGGTGTGATGAGGTGGGGTAGGGGTAGGGGTAGGGGTAGGGGTAGGGACAGCAACAAACCCAAGATGATCATCATAATAACTAGAAGCGTTACTCCTAGTGATCTCAGCCCCAGCCCCAGCCCCAGCCCCAGGAGGAGGAGGAGGAGGAGAGTAGAAGTAGCTGTTCTCATCATCATACCCCGTCATATCAGCAGCACTTGATGGAACATGTGTCTCTCTCTCTCCCTGCTGTTCACCAGGAAGCTTTCCATGTTCCTGCGCCTGGGACGACCCTTTCCTCCCAACCTTGCTTTGTCTTGATGACGATGATGAACCTCCTGTTACCTTCAGTGCCAGTCCCTTCAGCTGCAACTCACAGTCCCAAAACCTTCTTTAATTTTACAATAATTAACCAAAACAAGTTACAGCCAGGTAGGTGAACCAACCAACCTGTTTAGTGATGCTTTTGGAGGAATCTTTATTAGGCTTTGGATTCCCCTCACTGTCTTCGTCCTTGTCTCTACCCGCCTTATACTTTATGCATGAAAACATCTTCACTCCCTTCATTCACGCCAACAACTTAAAACATATATAATCACTTTCATTCAATGAAACACTGTCAATCAATATTTCTAGTACTGTATGTTAGATCCAGCTGAGATGTGTACATGCATGCACTTTAAAATCTCTTTGCTGTCTTCGATTCATTCAACTCCAGTTTTAAAATCAATTTATTTAATTAATAGACCAGATAGATCGATGCCATCAAGTTCATTTAGTACCATCAAAATAAGGAAAAAAGATTAATGCTTTGCTACTGAAATAACAAGATCAAAACAAAATGTTCCTGTATGCTGCAGGTTTATGGAAAGTAAATTAAAAAGGGGAAAATCAAACCTTGAAGCAGGCTCACAAAACGATCTGAAAAAATCAGAAGAAAAAGAAAAAAATAAGCCAACACATACAAGAAAATAAAGAAACAAATTTTTTTTTCGGGGGAGAGTAAGGAATGACAAGGACACTATTTAATAGTGTGTTCTGACACACATCCCTTACTCATGCAGCTCAAAAAAAAAATTGTAAAAAAAAATAAAAAACAACAAATAAACATTAGAATTTGATGTAGCAAGAGAGGGGAAGCTAAATTCTTGTCGGGCTTAGTAGATA
Organism: Aeschynomene evenia; assembly: GCA_013621005.1. Lineage (NCBI taxonomy): Eukaryota > Viridiplantae > Streptophyta > Magnoliopsida > Fabales > Fabaceae > Aeschynomene > Aeschynomene evenia. Next base: position 308,622 of record CM024263.1, on the reverse strand, counting down.
TGGTATGTGTGTTTTGGGGACAACGAAGAACTTGAAAGTAAGAATCAGGAATCAACGTTTGTGGTGGGAGGATGAAGGATGTATGTAAGTAGTTAAGTAAAGATATCGGAAAAAGAGAGATGACAACTCAGAATGAAAAAGAAGAGAGAAGAGAGTAAAGAATGAGGGAGTAAGTAAACCTCTGAATGACTTGTGGTAGAACAGAGAGCTTCTTCTTCTGGTTCTCAGTTGCAGTGAAGAAAGACAGCAGCAAGCTCTCACTTATATAGACAATAACAGGTGGGTATCTCGCGTGACACCCCTCATTTGATGCGTGCCAGATAGAGTTTCAAAATTTGAAGCAACCCACTAGCTCCATTTTTGATGCAGCTAGCGTCCCGATTAACGTGCAGTAATTAACTCACGTTTCTTCCATTCCCCCGCCCCTTCTTGTGTTTTTCATGAGTTATAGAGAGAGAGAGAGGTGTCACTGATACTACTACTCATAGTACTGCATGTAACGTTAGTTAGGATTTATTCAATTGATGATTCAATAATACCCAACCATTTTTGTTTAAATAAATAATTACATGTATTTGTTTTGAGATGAAGCCAGGTAATTAAGTAAGTACATAGATCAAAGCAAGTTGTCTTAATTATTATTACTTGTTATTTCACGTTGTTGTTGATGTTTTCTCTTTTCTTTATTCATTCCAGATTTTTCATGTCTAAATTCTGGTTGTTACGTTCTATATATTTTGAGATAAGGGGAAAGGCGTGACTAGCTAGCTAGAACACAAGTTAAATGGTGTATGTTTTCATTCACGTGGAAAATAATACTTGACAACGTTAAGAACCGAAAACACAATAACGTTGAAATGAGAAATATGATATGAATTTGAAATGAGAATGAATTAAAGGGAGCTAGCTAGGGGGGAAGAAGAAAGAAGGTTGTTGGAGATCCCGCGAACTCGGAAGGAATCATGGGAAAGCTAGAGAGTAGCTAGTTGTTGGTGAGGTGGTGTTGGTTACACACGTTGTTGTTGTAGTTTAGTGTTGTTGGTTTCTGCATCTGCATGCATGGAAGAAGTGATACAATTACATACAGTGTTAGTTGGTTGGTGCCCAAAGAGAAGCTATCTAGCTGTACGTTGCTGAGGTGGATGATGTTCGTTACGTTACGTTATGCTAGCTAGCTGTTGTTGTTCTCTACATGCATGGAAGATGTGATACGCTGCTGGAATTAGATGAATGGTGTGAGTCAGTTTATTCTTCTCATAATACAAAACATGTTATTCTGAGTGTGTGCTTCTTTGTGTGACTGACAACTCAGAACAAGAGCTAAGAACGAGAAACGATCTACTTTGTTAATTATGATTATTTTCCTCTTCTTCTATTGAGCTTTACCAAATCCGTTATATTCCAAATTCTGAATATATATATATATATACACAATCATGCTATTCGTACGTCAAGAATTAGTCAACGAGATAATCATCAAATAAATGATGTATATATTAAACAATATAATTAATTACACTGTGCAATTAAAGTAGATATATTTTATTTATTGTGTATTGTTTAAAAAGAAATCATCTATTTACCTAAAAAGAAAATAATCTGGTCAAATCATCCTAATTTTTTATATCCTCACATAATATTCTTGCTAAATTAAGATGAAATACCCGTACTAAAAATAAAACTATAAAATTATTAAAATAACAAATAGAGATAATAATTATATCTATTTCTCTTTTTTTAACCTCTAGATCTTTCAAATTATATTTTCACTATTTATTTTATTTTTTATCCATATTTGTCGACAAATTCAAAAAGAAAAAATATAACTGCTTGAAATTATTACACAAACAAATTTGAAAAAAATACAGATACCATATATAGTGAAATACACATACTATATATAAGGGATTACACATATCAATTAGGAAGAAATACACATACCATGTATAGTGAAATACACATACTATGTATAAAGGATTACTGTTCCGTACCTTTGACCGAGGTATGAACTGTCGCCGGAATCTGACTCCTCGCGCAGCTACTCTCCAAGGCGCTGGGGTGTTTTCCCTGAAAGGACTCCGAAGCTTAAGTCAGTATCAGTCAAAGCGTGAGAACTCACCTGGAAGCGTACCTGATACTCTGTGGGAACACCTTATTTATAGAGGGGAATTTCGAGCCGTTTCCATATCGCCAACGCCGAACGACTCGGGGCAACGGCCTCCCCGCTTTCCGCGGCGTATAGGAGCGTCCCGCGTAGTGTCGATCGTGGCTCCGGATTTCTCGGCGTCGCTATCCACTCGCTTTTAAGCCCCGCCCTAATCGGGGGTTGATATTATCCGACTTCGGGTCGGGTCGTGGGCCAGTACCCAAGTCCTGCTCCGGATCCAATTCCCTTGGGTCGCTTGTTTCACTACTGGGCCTTGAGGGTTTAATGGGCATTGGTCTGGACTCGCTCACCATGGGGTCCGAGGTCCGACCTTGGGCCTTATTTGAGCTCATATTCTCTTGCCCTATGGGCCATCTTTTTTGGGCCACACACTAGAGTTCCGAATTGGGCCGCCAGATTGGGCCACAATCCGGGGTGTGAACATTGCCCCCAGCTCGGAGTTCGGGCGGAGCGCGAGGTTCGAGCTGAAACATCCAGAGGCGCATTGTGATTCGCACCCACCTACTTCTGACACAGGTCCCTTCATGTCACCTCGTGCCACTCGATGCATGACACGTGTCGGCTGGATACGAAAGGTCTTCCGAGATGAGTTTCAGTTTTTCCGAAACTGCCCCTGCTTTTCAGAGAAACGACGAAATACCCTTATTTTAGGGCGTGAAATGACGAAACTGCCCCTGTGTTGGCGCTATAAATCCCGCCCAAGGTCACTGTTCCCCGTCTTCCTCATTTCAACTCCCACTCTCGACTTTTCTTCTCCTTCTTCTCTGCGATTATGCGATTTCCCCCTCGCTCTCTCCGCCGTGTGTCACCTCCTGTTCAGAGACGTGCCACCGTGAGGAGTTCAAGAGTTCGCTACATTTTCACCATTGGTCGATTTCTTTTTTTCGAACTAAGTAAGTTTTTCTCCTTTATAGCTTTCTTTGCAATTTTCTGGTTCTTGGTATTTTCTTGAAGCTTTTGCGTTTATGGCGTTTTCTCGCCTTTTCCCGTGTTCTTTATGCTGTATATGGGTTGCCCCATTTCTTTGGTTTGGAATTTCTTTTAGGCCTGGATAAATTATGCATGAATCTTTGTTTCATTTTCTTGTCCTTCGGTTCTGGCATAGGTCGCGATAGGATGAATTTCTTTTTCGCCTTTTGTCATCCTTTGCCTGTCCGTTACTGAGATTTTCAGACACATTACCTCGGACCTCGACCCTCGGGACCCCTCACTTGGGTCCCGTTCTAGGTCCGACCTTGGATACCCCTTTCCCTTTTTCAGGGGGTTCCTTACGGTAACTGTCCATATTTTACTTATTCGGAGCGGTGGCGTCGGAGCTCGGCCTCCCTTAATCGGGATCCGATATGCCCCTTTTTTTCTTTCATTGGAAACCATTTAAAACGTCAAAACCCCAATTTCCAAGAACAGTTTCTAAACTGTTTTAAATGGTTTCCTTTGTAGGTAATGGGTAAACGTCCGAAGCCCGAGATCCAACGTCCTCTCCTCCTGAACGATGAATATGACTGGGCCGGGGAGGAGGCTCCTTGTATCGTCTCCGTGGTCGACGAGACTTACGCTGCCGCCGTCCAATCCCAAGACAAATTTTTCGCCGAAGGAGCTCGGGGCCAATACTTGATCGAGGCCCCTTCGGCCGATGAGAGGATCCCCTTTAATAATGGGCAAGAACCTAGGGACTTCTTCTACATATACAACATCCTCCTAATCCGGATCGGGATTCGTATCCCGTTCTCCGACTTTCAAATGAGGGTTCTCAAGACCGCTGGGGTCGCACCATCTCAACTTCATCCCAACTCCTGGGCTATGATCCGAGGTTTCGAGAGGATATGCGACCATCTCCAGATCCCTCCTCTCCTCAAGACCTTCTACTAACTTTTCGATTCTACCCTACCTCATGGGTCCGAGGGGTGGGTATCTTTCCGAGCGCGTGCTGGTCGGAAAGTTTTTACCCTCTTCGAGGATTCAGTCCACAACTTCAAGGAGGTGTATTTCCGAGTTTCCGCCACGGAGAACACTAACCCTTTTTGGTTGATTAAGAAGGGTACGCCCCGGTTCCCTCTGTATTGGCATCGCGGTGTGTACACAGTAGACCTTAAAGACGATGACCTGTCACCAGCGGAGTTCGGTCTTGCCCGACTCTTCCTTGATTGTCATCGGGACAAGAACCTTGTCCTAAAGAAACTTGTACGGGGTAGCGACTCCGACTTCTCAAAGGAGATTGGTAACCCTACTTACATCCTTTGTATTTGCTTTATTTTATCCTCCTATGACTGCTGTATTTAATTTTGTACTTACTCTTCCTTTTTCGCAAGCACCATGACGGGCGCCGCTAACCTTGATGCCCTCCGAGCTCTATGCCTGTCCCAGAAGAAGAAGAAAAAAACAGCTGCTAGTGGGTCGGGCACGAAGGCTCCTTCCACCGCTGCCACCTCGGTTACCCCTGCCCCGAGGTCCGTTGTGGTGGCTACCACTGCTCCTCCTCCTCCTGGTGCTAAATGTAAAGACCTGGTGCTCGACGAGGGCCTCGACCTGGGTCTTTCAGGGCCCTTGGAGGCTAGGAAGAAGAGAAAGCACGATCTCGGCGGTTCCACCTGCCTCTCCCCCTTTGACAAGGATTATAATTTTGTGGAGATGATAGCTTGGGAAATTCATAACCCTGCTGCGGCCGCCGAACTCGAGAAGGCCGCAGATCTCCGCACTTTTCTTCAGTGGAGCGAAAGGGCTTTGGTGAAGACTGTCTCCGTCCTTCACCATGTCGAGCCCTTAGTGGTGCTGGGTCAGGGCGCTCGGGAGGAACTGGATGCCCTACGGGAAGCTCAGGACATCAGCACCCAGAAGATCGAAGCTCTAAAGACTCGCCTCAAGGAGATGGAGGAGAAGTTGAGGACCAGTGAGGAGGACCTCTCCTTTACTCAGGTTGAGTTGAAGGCTTCAGAAGAGAGCCGGGGCCGAGCCGAGGAGGGATTCAAGAAGGAGAAGCGGAAGAATGAAGAGCTGATGGGGGAGCTGGATGACCTTTGTCTCTCTTCGACTCAGAGCGTTTCCAAGCTCGAGAACTAGGTGAGTGAGCTTCAGGCGGCTTTGGTCGACTCCACCTTGGCCATGGCTGAATTCATAAAAGATCAGGTTCACATCATTGCTCCCGACCTCGATCTTAGTCAAGTAGGAATGTATACTAAGATTGAGGACGGGAAGCTGGTGGTTGTTGACCCCAATACTACCGACGAAGCACACTCTACCCCTCCTTCCGATCCTGTCGTCCTCGCTTCGGAGACTGCTCTCTGCGGCCGACATTCCTGACACCACCAACACTAATGCTGCTGATGCCTGATTTGTTTTATAGATGAATTTTCTTTATCTTTGCTTTCATTACTTTTATCCGGGTTCCCTTCGGGGTTCGTGCCGGTTTTGTACTTGTATATTTTTCGGGTTCCCCTTCTTGGGGTTCGTGCCGGCTTATTGTGCTCTTGCTCAAATTAATATATTTAAAATTTTCGTCTTGCAACGTGGCTTCATATACTTGTGCTTATACTTTAACTTTCTTGTCTTAGTCTTACACTAGTAATCGCCTCGGGTTCTTAATCATAATAACCATCTCGGGTTCAATTTTAAACTATTCGACCAACTCGGGTTTTGACCTTCTCGGGGTCTTAACCAACTTGGGTTTTAATTATTCATCCATCTTGGATTTTGACCTTCTCGGGATCTTGACCAACTTGGGCTTTATTTATTCAACCAACTCGGGTTTTTGACCTTCTCGGGGTCTTAACCTCCTTGGATTTTATTTCCTTATTTAATCACATCGGGTTTTGACCTTTTCGGGGTCATTACCAATATGGGTTTTTTCATTTATTTAACCAACTCGGGTTTTGGCCATCTCGGGGTCTTAACCAATCTTGGGTTTTATTTAATTAACCGTCTTGAGTTTTTAATTTAATTAACCAGCTCGGGTTTTGACCATCTCGGGGTCTTAACCATCTTGGGTTTTTAATTTAATCAATCATTAACCAGCTCGGGTTTTGACCATCTCGGGGTCTTAACCAATCTTGGGTTTTATTTAATTAACCATCTTGGCTTTTTAATTTAATTAACCAGCTCGGTGGTTTTGACCATCTTGGGGTCTTAACCATCTTGGGTTTTTAATTTAATCAACCATTAACCAGCTCAGGTTTTGACCATCTCGGGGTATTAACCATCTTGGGTTTTTAATTTAATTAACCAACTCGGATACATAAAATAAGATCAAATATAAAGAAAGTGATTTTATTGCACTCTTTTCTAGTCCGCCTCGTTAAAACCTCCTGGGCAAAACCCTCCTTAGGGCAAAATCTCGTGGTAGGAAAGAGTACGGACTGAGGTATCACAAATTACAATAAAATAAAATTATAAGTAAAATTTACTTAGGTTCGTGTCATTCCACGACCTCGTAATTTCTTTTTCTTCTAGGGTTTCTACCTTGTAAGCTCTTTTCCCTAGAGACTCCTTAATTCTATACGGCCCTTCCCAGTTGGCGGCTAGCTTCCCTTCTCCCGGGTTTGGGGCTCCAATGTTGGCCCTTCTCAAGACGAAGTCTCCCTTCTTGAACCTTCTCGGGACGACCCCTTGGTTATATCTCTTGGTCACCCTTTGCTTGAGGGCTTCTCCTCGAACCCTTGCTGTGTCCCGGTCTTCTTCTATTGTATCGAGCTCCGCCTTTCCAACTTCCAGGTTGTGAGCTTCTCTATAACTAACAACTCGGAAACTAGGCTCCCCGAGCTCCACCCGGTATCATGGCTTCGCAACCATAAGAGAGTCTGAAAGGACTCTCTCCTGTGGTGGAGTGCGGCGTCGTTCTGTAAGCCCATAAGACGCTTCTGAGCTCTTCTGCCCAAGATCATTTTGCCTCATAAAGTCTTTTCTTTAGCCCTCTTAGGATCACTTTGTTGGCGGCTTCGCACTGCCCATTAGCTTGAGGGTGCTCTACGCTAGTGAACCTTTGCTCAATGTTCCATCCTTGTAGGAAATCTCGTCGTTAAGGACAAGGAATGACAAGGACACTATTTAATAGTGTGTTCTGACACACATCCCTTACTCATGCAGCTCAAAAAAAATTGTAAAAAAAGAATAAAAAACAACAAATAAACATTAGACATTGATGTAGCAAGAGAGAGGAAGCTAAATTCTTGTCGGGCTTAGTAAATATGGTATGTGTGTTTTGGGGACTTGAAAAAAAAACAGATCGAAGAACTTGAACGTAAGAATCAGGAATCAACGTTTGTGGTGGGAGGATAAAGGGTGTGTGTAAGTAATTAAGTAAAGATATGGGAAGAAGAGAGATGACAACTCAGAATGAAAAAGAAGAGAGAAGAGAGTAAAGAATGAGGGAGTAAGTAAACCTCTGAATGACTAGTGGTAGAAGAGAGAGCTTCTTCTTCTGGTTCTCAGTTGTGGTGAAGAAAGGCAGCAGCAAGCTCTCACTTATATAGACAATAACAGATGGGTATCTCGCGTGACACCCCTCATTTGATGTGTGCTAGATAGAGTTTCAAAATTTGAAGCAACCCACTAGCTCCATTTTTGATGCAGCTAGCGTCCCGGTTAACGTGCAGTAACTAACTCACGTTTCTTCCATTCCCCCGCCCCTTCTTGTGTTTTTCATGAGTTATAGAGAGAGAGAGAGGTGTCACTGATACTACTACTCATAGTACTGCATGTAACGTTAGTTAGGATTTATTCAATTGATGATTCAATAATACCCAACCATTTTTGTTTAAATAAATAATTACATGTATTTGTTTTGAGATGAAGCCAGGTAATTAAGTAAGTACACAGATCAGAGCAAGTTGTCTTAATTATTATTACTTGTTATTTCACGTTGTTGTTGATGTTTTCTCTTTTCTTTATTCATTCCAGATTTTCATGTCTAAACTCTGGTTGTTACGTTCTATATATTTTGAGATAAGGGGAAAGGCGTTACTAGCTAGCTAGAACACAAGTTAAATGGTATATGTTTTCATTCACGTGGAAAATAATACTTGACAACGTTAAGAACCGAAAACACAGTAACGTTGAAATGAGAAATATGATATGAATTTGAAATGAGAATGAATTAAAGGGAGCTAGCTAGGGGGGAAGAAGAAAGAAGGTTGTTGGAGATCCCGCGAACTCGGAAGGAATCATGGGAAAGCTAGAGAGTAGATAGTTGTTGGTGAGGTGGTGTTGGCTACACACATTGTTGTTGTAGTTTAGTGTTGTTGGTTTCTGCATCTGCATGCATGGAAGAAGTGATACAATTACATACAGTGTTAGTTGGTTGGTGCCCAAAGAGAAGCTATCTAGTTGTACGTTGCTGATGTGGATGTTGTTCGTTACGTTACGTTACGCTAGCTAGCTGTTCTTGTTCTCTACATGCATGGAAGATGTGATACGCTGCTGGAATTGGATAAATGGTGTGAGTCAGTTTATTCTTCTCATAATACAAAACAGGTTATCCTGAGTGTGTGCTTCTTTGTGTGACTGACAACTCAGAACAAGAGCTAAGAGCGAGAAACGATCTACTTTGTTAATTATGATTATTTTCCTCTTCTTCTATTGAGCTTTACCAAATCCGTTATATTCCAAATTCTGAATATATATATATATATATATATATATATATATATATATATATATATATATACAATTATGCTATTCGTACGTCAAGAATCAGTCAACGAGATAACCATCAAATAAATGATGTATATATTAAACAATATAATTAATTACACTGTGCAATTAAAGTAGATATATTTTATTTATTGTGTATTTGTTTTAAAAAGAAAATCATCTATTTACCTAAAAAGAAAATAATCTGGTCAAATCATCCTAATTTTTTATATCCTCACATAATATTCTTGCTAAATTAAGATGAAATACCCGTACTAAAAATAAAACTATAAAATTATTAAAATAACAAATAGAGATAATAATTATATCTATTTCTCTTTTTTTAACCTCTAGATCTTTCAAATTATATTTTCACTATTTATTTTATTTTTTATCCATATTTATCGACAAATTCAAAAAGAAAAAATATAACTGCTTGCAATTATTACACAAACAAATTTGAAAAAAATACACATACCATATATAGTGAAATACACATACTATATATAAGGGATAATTACACATATCAATTACGAAGAAATACACATACCATATATAGTGAAATACACATACTATGTATAAAGGATTATTGTTCCGTACCTTTGACCGAGGTATGAACTGTCGCCGGCATAAGTCGCGGTCCTTGACCGAGGTATATTGATTTCTAGTGTATCGAAAAAGCCACAAATATACTCATTGTGGAATGGGATAAAATAAAACAAACATGGAAAATGAATTGGATTAATTTCTTACTTTTTATTTTCAACTTCAAACAAATGAATTGATTTGAATTCAATTCATTTCTATCACTCTGCCATTTCTGGCAAAACAATACAAGATAAGTAAACTGCCTTGTTAGATGTATACATATAGTTTAAAATCTAGCCATTCAATTCATTGAACAACAGTTTGAAAAAAAAAATTGAATCCATCATAGCAGTAAAACTCATTTAATAGACAAAGATGTCATTCAATTTTAATACAAAAATATACTATAGAATCAAAATAAGGAAAATAATGCTTTGTTATTAAAAAAAACAAGATGAAAACAAAATGTTCCTGAATGAAAAACAAATTAAAATAAGGAAAACTAAACTTTGAACCAGGCTCAAGATCAAATTGAAAAGTGACCTGATGAAAAACGCAAAAGAAATGGGAAGAAAAAATAAACTTACAAACAGAATCAAGTAAAGAAATTAAATTGATTTTGTTCATTGTTCATTATTTTCTTTATAAATAATGTTATTAATTATTAAACAATTTTTTTATCATAAAAACAATTTTAAACTATTACAATATTTTTTTTTGGTAAGAAAACTCATCAAAAACTACTATTACAATATATTTTTACTTGTTGGTAATTTTTTTTTGAAGTATTAAAGTATAGTTTTTTGGGTCTAGCGGGCCTCACCCCATTTTTGACAAGAGTGCAGAGCCCATTTCGCTATCTCTAACCGTATCGGGATCTCATGTGCTATTTATTACCCGAAAAAAGTAGATAAAAAAACGTGTGAAGTGCCAAATTGCCCATAGCCAGAAGCGCATCAGTCCTTACTATGGTGGTTGTGTTTTTTTATTGTGATGTGATTAGATGTGATATCAATATAGGAGTGGCACATGTTCCATTTTTTGAAAGAAGTGATAATGGTAAATGAATGATAAAGTTAAGATTTCTCTTTTAATAAAGTAACTGAACCAGAAGTCAAATTACTTACATCTGAACAAAGAAAGAAATTGAGGGTTTCTTGTATAGTGGAGGTAGGATTGGGAATGCTAGAAGGTAAATCTTGTGTGGGTCAAAGGAGTTGAGCCTTGAAATTGTCTAGTAAATCGTCTAAAATCTACAACGAAGGAGGTAGATTAGTTGGCATTTCATGTGGTCGTTGGTTAGCTATATCTTGTTCGTCTTTGTAAAGATTCTTCTCAACAGTGATGGAAATTAAGATGAACACAGTGCACACACGACTAACAATTAGGGTTGATATCTGAAAAAGGCTCTTACAGCTCTCACCATTGTCCTCACTTAATGAAACCATAGCCTTCTTTTTTACTAAGTTTTAAGAATTTTAAAATTCAATATTTTAAACAAGGTAATCAAACTCGAGAGTCTAAGCAAACTCGTGGAAGCTCTGTGAACTCGACTCGTAAACTCGTACTAGTTTATGTACCTATTAAAATATGTTTAAAAATTATATTATAAAACAAAGAATATAAGGAAAGGTAACATAAATTTATTACATACATATAATTGAAATAAAGATACCATCCATAAACCCATTACAAATTTATAACTCATAAACACACATAGTCAACTCAATGCAAGTCCAACAAAATCAAGCATACATTAACTTAAATTAACACAAATGAGTTAACACATAACCAGAATGAATCATAATAGAACCAGAATGAACAGAACCAGAACATAATTCAAAACAAACTACCAAAAGAGAACCTAAATCCAGAAATCATAGATGTTATCAACAATCATAATTATTATATATATTGGTGTTTATATTGAAGAAAGAATAGATTGAGAACTAACAATGAGCATTACCTAGGCTAGAACCAATCTGTGACTGTGATGAGATAAGCTCACGACAGCTTGCGATATGGCGATTCGTGAAAAAAGAATGTGAGGCAAAAGCAGAGAGTCAGAGACAACAGAGGTGAGACGATGATGCGGTATGAGGCGACGACAACCTTGCAATTAGTGAGGCTTCGTGAATAGAGAAGGTGAGCTAGTGTTGAGGAGCTGCAAAGAGCCATAAACATATGAGGTGAGGTTGCAGGTGAAAGAATCATGAGACAGAGGTGAGACTGCGACAGGTAGGAGGTGAGGTGGCGGGTGACGTTGAGAAGAAACTAGAGCGAGGGACTGAGAAGAGGCTGAAGCCATGAAAGGTTTCTAAAGCTTAGATTTGCTAAGTAAACAGGGGTACAATGATGATTTTTCGTGTATAACGATCATTTTAGCATTAAAATTGGTGTTGTTTTGGTAATTTTGTATAAACATATTAAACTCGTAAACTCTCTCATAAACTCGCGAGTTTGACCAAGTTTGCACGAGTCTATCTGAGTCTACTAAAAAAAGAGTTTACATGCGAGTCAACTCGATTCTATGGTCTACAATCGTAAACTCGTAAGAGTCTACGAGTTGACTCGAGAGTTTGATAATAATGATTTTAAATATTATAGTCTTTATTATTATAGTGTTTATAGAAAAATAGTGAAATTTCAGTTTTTATAAAGCTTATAGCTTTCAATTTTGACTAAGTTTAAAAAAATTATGAAATTCAATATTTTAAAGACTATATAGTCTTTACTTTAATAGTGTTTCTAGAAAAATAGTGAAATCTCACTTTTTAAAGCCTATAATTTTCAATTTTTACTAAGTTTTAAAAATTATTAAATTCAATATTTTAAAGATTATAGTCTTTACTTTTATAGTGTTTCTAGAAAAATAGTGAAATCTCACTTTTTATAGCCTATAGCCTTCAATTTCTACTAAGTTTTAAAATTTATGAAATTCAATATTTTAAAGACTATAGTCTTTACTTTTATAATGTTTCTAGAAAAATAGTGAAATATCACATTTACAAGTCTGTATATAGCTTCAATTTCTATTAAGTTTTAAAAATTATGAAACTCAATATTTTAAAAACTATAGTCTTTACTTTTATAGTGTTTCTAGAAAAATATGAAATCTCACTTTTTAAAGCCTATACCCTTCAATTTCTACTAAGTTTTAAAATTTATATAATTTAATATTTTAAAGACTACTGTCTTTACTTTTCTAGTGTTTTTAGAAAATTAGGAAAATTTACCTTTTTAAAGCCTATAACCTTCAATTTATACTAAGTTTTAAAAATTATAAAATTCAATATTTTAAAGACTAAAGTCTTTAGTTTTATAGTCTTTTTAGAAAAATTATGAATTCTCACTTTTTAAAACCTATAACCTTTAATTTCTACTAAATTTTAAAAATTATGAAATTCACTATTTTAAAGACTATAGTCTTTACTTTTATAGTATTTTTAGAAAAATAGTGAAATCTCACTTTTTAAAGCATATACTCTTCAATTTTTACTAAGTTTTAAAAATTATTAAATTTAATATTTTAAGGACTATAGTCTTTACTTTTATAGTGTTTCTAAAAAATAGTGAAATCTCACTTTTTAAAGCCTATAGCCTTCAATTTCTACTAAACTTTAAAATTAAAATTATGAAATTCAATATTTTAAAAACTATAGTCTTTAATTTTATAGCTTTTCTAGAAAAATAGTGAAATCTCACTTTTTAAAGCCTATAGCCTTCAATATCTATTAAGTTTTAAAAATTCTGAAATTCAATATTTTAAAGATTATGATCTTTACTTTTATAATGTTTCTAGAAAAATAGTGAAATCTCACTTTAAAAAAGTCTATAGTCTTTAATTTCTAATTAGTCCTAAATATATGAAATTCAATATTTTAAAACTATAGTCTTTACTTCTGTATTTCTAGAAAAATAGGGAAATCTCACTTTTTGAAGTCTATAGCCTTCAATTTCTAATTAGTCCTAAATATATGAAATTCAATATTTTAAAGACTATAGTATTTACTTTTATAGTGTTTCTAGAAAAATAGTTAAATCTCACTTTTTAAAGCATAAGCCTTCATTTTCTCCTAAGTTTTAAAAATTATGAAATTCAATATTTAAAGACTATAGTCTTTACTTTTATAGTGTTTCTAGAAATTAAAATAAAGTAGTGAAATCTCACTTTTTAAAGCTATGACCTTCAATTTCTAATAATTTTATAAAAATAAAAAATTTTATATTTTGAAGCGTATGATAGTTTTTAGAAATATGAAGGAAAACATGATAATCAAATTGGATTTTTTGCTCTAATAAGAATATAAGATGACATTTTGTTAAGAAATTAAAAGTGATCGATACATTTATTTTTTCAGTTTTGTTAGGAGAACAACATAATAGTAGCCAACAGCTTAAATGAGGGAAATGAGCCAGAATTTTCTTTTTGGTGCATTATGAGCCAAAATTTAATATGCACCACTAAGCTTGTTATTGGACCATTAAATGTTAAGTGGATTTTTTTTAGCTGAATTACTTGTAAAATTGTTGTTATCCTTATTACCAAAAAACAAACAAAAATTGTTATGAAAGAGCTTCTACTGTTTTTTATTGAAGAATAATTCAGTTTTTTTTTTGTGACAAAATAATTGAGTTTTTTGAAAACTTTTCAATGTACTTGATGATTATGAAATTCTAAAATTTACTACTTTGATTCTTAATGAATATTTTAATTAAAGGCATTTATTAGGGAAAACCATTATTATAAATTTGCTGAAAAGGTTTCACATATATTTCAGAAGAGCATTGCTAGGGGAACAACAAAAAATCAGTAAAAACAGCCAACAAATAGAAATTTGGGCCACAATCATCCAGCCCATTAAAAATATACTCATTATTAAAATGCTATTTGGGCCATAAAATGTTAAATGAGTTTTGTTGAGTGTTTTGGATTTTTTTGTTGTTCCCTAAGCATTTGTGATTTCAAAATGCATAATTAAGCACCAAAATAATATATTTGAAAATGGTTAAGGTTAGGAATGATTGAATTGAGAATATTGAATACAATAGTTGAGCAATGCAGCAGAGTGATAGAAATAAAATAGTAATATAGCAATGTGATTGATTATGATGATAATATATTAATGTGACCGCAACATAGATAGATGACGAGAATTGTCTCATAAAAAAACATGATGCTTGAAAATGAAAGAGTAGAACTCCATCCTATACTCCCAAAGCCAATGGCGAATGTATGGAATGATGGATCCCAGGCAAAAGGAAAGTGAAGAGACCATAGGAGGACCATAACCACAACCATTGGTATAGGAATTAGGCAATATATATGTCCGCCATCAGGTAGCTAAGCAAGCTAGCACTTGATCAGAGGTACTGAGCTTCAATCCTCTGATCTCCTTGTACGTTCTCGAACCACCAATTCTTGGCATCATCCGTCTCGTAGTGCTGACGGCTGAACCTGAGGCGACGAATCTGCCTGGTGCCGTCAGCGCACTTCTTGATGGTGATGAAGACGCCAGGCAACAAACCCAAGATGATCATCATAATATATAAGTAGCAGCTAGCTAGCGTTACTACTAGTGATCTCAACCCCAGCCCCAGCCCCTCACTGTCTTCGTCCTTGTCTCTACCCGCCTTATACTTTATGCATGAAAACATCTTCACTCCCTTCATTCACGCCAACAACTTAAAACATATATAATCACTTTCATTCAATGAAACACTGTCAATCAATATTTCTAGTACTGTATGTTAGATCCAGCTGAGATGTGTACATGCATGCACTTTAAAATCTCTTTGCTGTCTTCGATTCATTCAACTCCAGTTTTAAAATCAATTTATTTAATTAATAGACCAGATAGATCGATGCCATCAAGTTCATTTAGTACCATCAAAATAAGGAAAAAAGATTAATGCTTTGCTACTGAAATAACAAGATCAAAACAAAATGTTCCTGTATGCTGCAGGTTTATGGAAAGTAAATTAAAAGGAGGAAATTAAAACCAAACCTTGAAGCAGGCTCACAAAACGATCCAGAAGGAAAAGAAAAAAAAAATAAGCCAACAGATAAAAGAAAATAAAGAAACAATTTTTTTTTTGGGGGGGGGAGAGTAAGGAATGACAAGGACAGTACTATTTAGCAAAGTGTTATGATACACACCTCTTACTCATGCAGCCCAAAAAAAAAAAAAATAAAATCGAAGAACTTGAAAGTAAGAATCAGGAATCAACGTTTGTGGTGGGAGGATGAAGGGTGTGTGTAAGTAAGTAAAGATATGGGAGAAAGAGAGATGACAACTCAGAATGAAAAAGAAGAGAGAAGAGAGTAAAGAAGGAGGGAGTAATGACTAGTGGTAGAAGAGAGAGCTTCTCGTTCTCAGTTGCGGTGAAGAAAGTCAGCAGCAAGCTCTAACTTATATAGACAATAACAGATGGGTATCTCGCGTGACACCCCTCGTTTGATGCGTGCTAGCTAGATAGAGTTTTAAAATTTGAAGCAACCCACTAACTCTATTTTTGATGCAGCGTCCCCGATTAACGTGAACAAATTAACTCACGTTTCTTCCATTCCCCCGCCCCTTCTTGTGTTTTTCATGAGTTATAGACAGAGAGAGAGATGTGTCACTGATGCTACTACTCATGCTACTACATGTAACGTTAGTTTGGATTTATTCAATTTATGATTCAATATAGACAGAGTGTGTGTGCGCTTCTTTGTGTGAGAAACAATCTACTTTGTTATGATTATTTTTTACTTTTTCTATTGAGCCTTACCAAATTCATTATATTTCAAATTCTGAATATATATTATTTCTACTAACATAAACAAATTAAAATCAATCCCAAATTAACCTTTCTTCCTTCCAACTTATACGTAATTAGCGAATTCTCAATCCCAAACGAACCCTTCTTAATTGCCAACTTAGTCTCAAATTTTGCATCAGCTGCATTGATTTCTAGTGTATTGAAAAAGCCACAAATATGTGGAATGGGATAAAATAAAACAAATATGGAAAATGAATTGAATTAATTTCTTATTTTTTATTTTCAAATTCAAACAAATGAATTGATTTGAATTCAATTCATTTCTATCACTCTACCATTTCTGGCAAAACAATACAAGATAAGTAAACTGCCTTGTTAGATGTATACATATAGTTTAAAATCTCGCCATTCAATTCATCGAACTACAATTTGGAAAAAAAAAATTGAATCCATCATAGCAGTAAAACTCATTTAATAGACAAAGATGTCATTCAATTTTAATACAAAAATATACTATATAATCAAAATAAGGAAAATAATACTTTGTTATTCAAAAAATCAAGATGAAAACAAAATGTTCATGTATGAAAAACAAATTAAAATAAGGAAAACTAAACTTTGAACAGGCTGAAGATCAAATTGAAAAGCGACCTGATGAGAAACGCTAAAGAAATGGAAAGAAAAAATAAACTTACAAACAAAATCAAGTGAAGAAATTAAATTGGTTTTGTTCATTGTTCATTATTTTCTTTATAAAAAATGTTATTAATTATTAAACAATTTTTTCTTATAAAAACAGTTTTTAACTATTACAATAGGTTTTGTTCATTGTTCATTATTTTCTTTATAAAAAATGTTATTAATTATTAAACAATTTTTTCTTATAAAAACAGTTTTTAACTATTACAATATTTTTTTTGGCAAGAAAACTCATCAAAAACGACTATTACAATATTTTTTTGCTAAAAAACTACTATTACAATATATTTTTACTTATTGGTAAATTTTCTAAAAGTATTAAAGTATATATTTTTTTGGGACTGGCAGGCCTCACCCCATTTTTGACAAGAGTGCAGAGTCCACTTTGCTATTTATTATCCCAAAAAAGTAGATAAAAACGTGTGAAGTGCCAAAATTGCCCATAGCCAGAAGCGCATCAGTCCTTACTCCTTACCAAAGAAAAGAAAAAGAAGCTCATCAGTCATCACTCTGATGTGTCCACCTCCATAAGAACAACTGAGAAGGACCCAAGAAAAAAAGAAAAGAACAGGAGCAGCTACAATACTACTTCACTGCATTTGAACCAAACAATTTTACGGTAATGGCTATGTGCTTCCCTTGTCTTTTTGTCTATTTTCATCGCAGTTATAAAATAAAATATGGTTTCTGGGCTTTTCCCTTTCTTCTGGCATGGTGCCACTTGTCATTGTACCATTGAGTTCTGTAAAGATAAAAGAAACAGAATCTGATCCCTTTGTGTATCATCTGTTATGGGTCTAGGGTGTGCTGGCTTTGAACAGAGTAATGTTAGCAACTTGTCTTTTCAGTTCGTAACATAAAGATTGAACTGTTTTTGTTTCGGTGGAACCTTGTGTTTATTGTAGTGTTGGTGCACGTAAAAATGTTGAGAAATATGGGTCTTGGTTTTTATATCTGTTTGCTTGCTGCTGATGTTGTGATTGGCTGATTAAGAAACTTGGGAAAAGGCTATAACAATGAAATTCGTTGGGAGACCTTTTCAATCCAGAATTGGGATTAAAAAACTCATTTTGGACCGTTTTTAGTGATTTTTCTTGTTAAATTTGAGAGCCTTTTGTTTGTAAGTATGAATGTGGTATTGTGAAAGATTTCCCCTGGCCCTAATAGATAATTCATCCTTTAGTCTAGTGTGTGTTTGTCTTGGTATGTTAGGCATATTATTGAAAGGTAAAGTCTGGCTAATTCGGGTTATATCAGACATGGAGATTTGAAACCTTGTTGGATTAGCAATCAAGAACTAATTATTAGTTGTGACCCTTCTATGAGTGTATAGAAGATTAATGATGCTATAATCCTGTGCATATTGATAGGTTTTCTTGATTTCCCAAGTTATTTAATCATGTTGTTATGCTGTTTTGTTAATGGCTTAAGTTGGTTTTTAGTGGCCTGTTGTTTGTACACAAATTAGATGCATTAGGCAGTGGAGTCGAACAACTTTGGTTTGTTGGACAATTCAAAAACACAATGCTGGGGATTAAAATAGTCTTGAATTTGACTCCCTTTCATCGAGTGACTTTATTTTCAGGTCACTGATTTGTGTTTACATGTCTGCATTCATTCTTTCATTACAACTCACTTTTTGTAGTTTCTTGATTCAGTGACTCTCTTTTTGAGTACTATTTATCTTTACCACTTTAAAACTAATGTTGTGTTGTGATAGTTTATTAGTTTTCACACCTGTGACTTAAGAGTTAGATGTTCATTAACTATCTTCGGATTGTTCAACTATGGTATACCAGCTAACTATGGGACAGGTTTAGCACTTCAACCGTCATGTTGTGAAGTAATTTTGTACTTACATTTGTTCTCAGGTCCAAATGATTATAAAGGGATTATTCAGAAGATATGAAAGATGGAACCCCGTTCATCCAACTTATGGAGCCTTTTGGGGAATGGGTGTGGGCATTGGTTGTGGTGTTGGATGGGGTCCTGGATTTGGCCCTGAAGTGATAGGCTATGTTGGAGCTGGTTGTGGCATTGGATTCAATGTAGGTTTCACTGTGGCTGGTGTTGGTATTGGCCTTCCAGTAAACATTATCTTTGAAGCTCCTTATAATGGTAAACATATCTCATTAAGTCAGGCTGATTATTTCTTTGAGAGTATGTGTAACTTCATGCATACAAGTTATCCAAAAAGTTAGAGGTTTTTTGTATGCACTTAGTGATCATAATCTCTCATATAGCTGATAAATATATGCTGTGGCTTTGGAATCTTAAGATTTCTAGTCTTGAACTCATGTGCATGACTTCTTTTAATGTAGCTATTATGGCAACAAGAAGCTCTGCATCAGAGCTAGTACGATCCAACAGTCTTCTTTCTGGAAAACACATGTCAGATGATAGTTGGATTAGAAATTTACCTTGTGTCTCTGACTTGCAACGAGAAGCTGGTGAAAAATTGATCTGCTTTAGGCAAAAGCATTTTTCAATCAAGGGAATTGATTTCTTTGGCATGAAGAACAACTTGCCTTCGCTTGCTACATCTGCTTGTAATAGTATACGTGCATTCCATAGCCAATTGTTCTGCTCTCGTAGAGGTATCACTTTGTTTTTTAAATTCAAAGTCACCCCTTTTAGTCTCCTTTATTAAATAGCATAGGTCTTTGTCTGAATTGTTTGCTATCCGTATTGAACATTGGTCTTGTTAAGTTTGTAGCATTTATGTTATGTTAATGTATGCCTTATCTTTCTTCCATTAGTTGATCTTCTTTCTCTCATTTTCATAGATTTTAGCACTCTCCATCACCTGTTTTCTAGCTGGAGCAATAACCGTGAATAGCAAGGTTACCGTTCTATATGTAAAAATTTATGGTTTTACACTTGGACTTCTAATGGAATTTTGCTGCAATATGTAGTAGTTTAGATAATATATCACATGTTCTATCTGATTCTTTCTTTAAGATGAAAATCTCTCCTGCTGACATAGTATGATAGTGATAGTAGTGCATCATGTGCATTTCTCTGTTCCTCCAGTAGGTGCTGTTGCTGAAGGAAGTATACTTGAATTTCTCATTTGCAGGCAAAGATTGATTGCTTCTCTCAGCTTGGTGGGTGTTTACATGTTCGACAGAGAATTTCATTCAAACTTTTTTCTATTCTGTGAGCTGCGTGGGACCAAATGTCCTATTTTTGCAGTTATTGGGATATCTTATTGTTTTACTCACTCTCTCAATAGCCAACTTCAATATTCAAGTGCCCACATGTATGTATATATACACACATTCTTGCCAAATGCATTTCTTCTGAATGGAACTCTAATCCAAATTGTAGGGGAAATTATCAAGTCAGATGTTGACCAAGTTTTTAGTTTAGTTTTGTTTTGTTGATAAAAATGATACTACAATTTGCTAAGGGTAATTAATTAGTAAAAAAATTACTTATAGTTGTTAAGAATATGATTTATTATGTGTTAAAATTTCAATAAAGAGAAGAGTTTTTTTATAAAAACAAAGGTAATCCCAACCAAAATAATAATAGAGGTATTATAAATAAGTTTGTATAAATATAAAAAATCAAACTAATGGTGAGAATACATGATTTATTGATAATATAAAATTAGGTCTTAAAATTAACAAATATTCTTATAATAAAATGACTAATATACCCCTCGGGCGGTGCACCCACCATGCCGCGAATAAAAGAATAATAATATAAATATTCTGAAAATCAATCCCAAAGCTGGGAACTTTTTAAATTCCGAAGCGAGGTCCAAAATCAAACACAACACACAGAGAGCTGAAGAAAGAGAAGAGAAGAGCAGGGCAACACATTCTCGCGAGCCATGAGCCTCTTCGGTCTCGGCAGGTGAGAACGCTACTTCCGATTTTCTCTCTAATAATTCATCCCTTCCTTTTAATTTGAGAATTCTGAGCTTTCCTTTCTTATTTCTGTGTTCAAATGGATTATTATTATTATTATTCCTCTATGATCTGATCTGTTCTAGTGATTGGTTCTTTTTGTTGTTTCCGATTTCTAAATGTTGACCGATGATTATCTGTGGCCGTGTGTTGCTAATTTTCCGCCTCTTCAAGTGTGAATTAATTTGCAAAGTTCTACCGTGTGTTGCCAATCATCTAATGCTTTCTAGTCTTTTGTTATCTCAGCAAACAGTTGTATATATAAATTTGTGTTGAAGCGGGGATTATTGAATAAGTAGTAAGCATAGATCACTGCACCTCTTTGTGAATTGTAAGTTGCATCTGAGTTTTCTCTATAAGTCAGAGTGCACGCTGGTGTTAATAATTATGAATTATTTTCAAAGTTTTATGAACTATTACTGTTCCGTGACGCTTTCTAGCAGAGTGGTGGCTTTGCACATTGTCACTCTGTTACTTACAATAACACAATTACATTAGGCTTGACATTGAATAAAGGATTTGATTGTGCGTTTCTATATCACTTTGATTGACTAACAATTGTGTGTGTGGGATAGTTTATTATGCTATCTTTTGCACTTTCTTTGTGATCTAAAATAAATTTGGATTTAACATATACATGGTCAAGTGTAAAAGGAATCAAAATGGTTATCAGTGATTAATTAACGGTTTTCTATATTCCTAATGGTGTAACACATACATTCTTGTTTTATTGTTGCTGAATATATATTAGATTAGAAGTGATTGCACTAGTGAGTAGTGAATTTCGATATTCACCAAAATAAGTTTTCCATTGTTGTGGTTTTCTGTAGCATCAATTTTGGATTTGCTAAGATAACTTGAGAACTTGCATTCTATGTATTCAAGCTTGGGAATGAATATTGATGGATTGTGGTATATTATAATGATATGTGTATCACAATTCACAGGAGCAAAAGGTGTTGATGAATATTTCTAGTAATTCAATTTAAGTTTATTCTCTTCCATCCTTTATTCATATCTTCTGCCTAACAAATTATTCTGCAACAGAAACCAGAGAACATTTCGCCCAAAAAAAAGTGCACCTTCTGGGAGTAAGGTTGGTCCGTTATGTTGAATCATATATCTCAGGGATTTTTTTTTTCAATTAAATATTTGATTTAAATATTTTTTTTTTCAGATTTGAGTATTATAGTCTTTTCTTGTTTGCTTTGACATATAAGGTTTACAGGGCCTTCACATTATAAGCAATTCATTTATCGTTTGGGTTAAGGGGAGTAGGAGGAGGAATTCAAAGAATTTATTTTGATGGTGCAATGCTTTTCCTTTAATACGACTGCCCAAAAGGCATTCCAATCGAGGAGACTCTGATTAAATGCATGTTTCATAGGTCTTCAGAACATACTTTTTTTGACATTACAAATATAAGAACACGATTAGAAGTAAAATCGATTCATACATGATCCCAAAAGATGCTACATTGTCAGTGCAGATTACATTGTGTAATTTATGGTTATGGGTGTAATCTTCTGTTATGTACCCATGTATGATTTATGGGAGAAAATTTGAAAGATTAGGGGTACTTTGGGGTTTAGGGTCTTGTAATCAATTCTGCCAGATTGGCTGAGGAGGGAGTCAGGACTCTCGAAATTCTCTGCCATTGTTGTTGTCATTTCCTTACTTTAGGTACTGCTGTTTTCCTTATTTTTCTGCAAGCAATACATATTACATGAGGGAGTGCAATCACCCTGATTCACACTCTGTTTTCTTTGTGTGTGTGTGTGTGTTTGTTACTGTTTTATTTCTTTAGATACCAGTTCTGTATAAATTTACACTGACTGCTCTGATTTTCAAATTGTAAAATTACAGTTTACAAGTAATCTGAGGGAAAATATGTCGAGGGAAAACAAGTACCTGGGTTGTCATATGGGTTTTCCTTGTTTCACATTTGGGTTCTGCTGTTAATTATATATTTTTGGTTGTATCACAGGGAGCACAGCTTAGACAACACATTGATGCTACATTAGGTAGTGGAAATCTGAGGGAAGCAGTAAAGCTACCTCCTGGGGAGGATTTAAATGAGTGGCTTGCAGTCAACAGTAACTATCTTTCGCTCTCTGTTGCACTGTTCAGAGCAGTGTATTTATTTTTTCAGTTTCCTCATGCCTTTCGTTATCCAACTTTCTAATTTATCTTAGCATCCATTTGTAATCTTCTGAGATGCACTAATCTGACTTTTTTCTGGACCACATTGCAGCCGTTGATTTCTTCAACCAGGTGAATCTTCTTTATGGCACCCTCACAGAGTTCTGTACTCCTGAGAATTGTCAGACTATGTCTGCTGGTCCCAAGTATGTCTTATCTAACTGACTGTTGCCCTTCTTTACCCTACATGGAGGAGAAGAGTGGGGGTTTGGGGGCTGGCATTTGACATGTGATTTTGTTATTGGGTTTTGGACTTGAATGGATCCTTCTGGGAGCATACCAAATCACTGCTTTTGTGATTACTTTTCTCATCAACATCATTCCTTTATGTTAATCACAATTCTGGCTACTGGTATTCATTGTTGTTGTATTACATGAAAACTTCAGGTATGAATATAGGTGGGCAGATGGTATACAAATCAAGAAACCCATTGAAGTTTCTGCTCCAAAATATGTAGAATATCTAATGGACTGGATTGAAGGACAGCTTGATGATGAATCCATATTCCCTCAGAAGCTTGGTAAATATTTATTTTCGTTCTGAAAGATTCTTCAATTCTGTCATCGTACTTTAATGTACTGTAACCCATGGATTCATGCAGGTGCACCATTTCCTCCCAACTTTAAGGATGTTGTGAAGACAATATTCAAGCGATTGTTCCGAGTATATGCTCACATATATCATTCTCACTTTCAGAAAATTGTGAGCCTCAAGGAAGAGGCCCACCTAAACACATGCTTCAAGCATTTTATACTCTTCACCTGTGTAAGTCTCACATATATATATAGTTTATGAAATATGTTCTTTGGCTTGCTTTTATGCGAACAGTCATACTTCTTTTTGAATGCGGGTAGTCATGTTGATTTGATATTAATGTTATTTATAAGGTTAATCAGCTAATCGTTATCTTGATTTGATGCGAGATATTGTTACTATGATTGTAGGGTTAGGCTTGGTCGAAATTGTTGAGTTTATTATTTATTTAATTACAAAGATTTGTTATTATTATTACTACTTCTCTTGCAGGAGTTTGGGTTGATTGACAAGAAGGAGCTGGCTCCCCTTCAAGAGCTTATAGAATCCATCATCGTACCATTCTAAACGAATGCATGCACAGGGTTCAACCGTAGTGTGAAAACATTTTATCTGGGAAGCATAACTAACGTATTACTATTATTATAAATAACAGAGTTCTCGTAATTTTGTGTAAGATATGTTGTGGCACAGGGATAGGGTCTAAGTTATCCTTCTTACAAAACATGAGAGGCGCAATGGAGCACTATAGATAGATAACAAGGTAAAACTAAAGTGCCCCAATGGATCTTGATGTAATCTAAAAGGATTACAATTTTTACATTGGTCAATGAATTCATACTTTTACATAATTTTAGTTTTCATTTTTTAAATTATTTACATATTTTACATAAATATTCAATAGTAACAATAACACAACACCTTTCATTATTTACAATAAATATTTTTGTTGTTATTTCTATTTTTTTTATTTACACTTCAGCTCAATTAAACAAACAATAATGTTTATTAGGTTTTAACCCTTTTTTCATTTCAGAACCAAAATCTAAAATGCAAAATAGGCCCACCACTTCCCTCTTAACAATTAACCCACAAAATTGGGGACAGGCACAAACTCATCCATTCCTCTTACTCATCTAATTTTCTCGTTATGCCCTCCTCGGTGTCCGCATTTTTCCATATTTTAAATGTGCTATATAGAGTGTTGTTATGCCATTTTTCATTTTTTTCTTATAAAATAAAGATTATAAGATTTAAATCAATGAATTATATGAATCTTTTAAATATAAAAGAAATTGAAGGTTATATATTTTAAAATGAATTATATTATATTTTTAACACAATAAAATAAAGATTATAACCTTTAAAATATTGAATCATATGATTTTTTTTTACATATAGTAGAAATTGAAATTGAAGGCTATATACTTTAAAATATGAGATTTAACAGTTTTTTTTGTTGTATTATGAAATAAAGACTATATGGTTTAAAATTGTGAATTATATAAATTTTTTAGATATAGTAGAAATTGAAGACTGTATACTTTAAAATTTGAGATTTCACTATTTTTTTGATACACTATAAAATAAAGACTATAGTCTTTAAAATATTGAATCATTTGAATTTTTACATATAGTAAAAATTGAAGGCTATGTACTTTAAAATTATAGTTTTCACAATTTTTTTGGTTATTTTATAAAATAAAGACTATAGGCTTTAAAATAGTGAATTACATGACATTTTTACATATAGTAGAAATTGAATTCTATATAATTTAAAATGTGAGATTTCATTTTTTTTTTGGATATCTTATAAAATAAAGACTATAGGCTTTGAATTAGTGAATTACATAAATTTCTTACATTTAGTAGAAATGGAAGACAATATACTTTAAAAAGTGAGATTTCACTATTTTTTTTAGAAACACTATAAAAGTAAAGACTATAGCCTTTAAAATATTGAATTAAATAATTTTTTAAACAAATTAGAAATAGAAGACTATAGACTTTAAAAAGTGAGATTTCACTATTTTTCTAGAAACACATTAAAAGTAAAGACTATAGTCTTTAAAATATTGAATTACATGAATTTTCAAAAAAAAAAAAAGTAAAAATTGAAGGCTATAGACTTTAAAAAGTGAGATTTCAATATTTTTCTTGAAACACTATAAAAGTAAAAGCTACGGTCTTTAAAATATTGAATTACACAATTTTTTAAACTAAGTAGAAATTGAAGGCTATAGAATTTAAAAAGTGAGATTCACTATTTTTCTACAAATATTATAAAAGTAAAGACCATAGTCTTTAAAATATAGAATTACATAATTTTTCAATAAAAAGTTAAAATTGAAGGCTATAACCTTTAAAAAGTGAGATTTCACTATTTTTCTTGAAACACTATAAAAGTAAAGAATATAGTCTTTAAAATACTGAATTACATA
The DNA here is from genome assembly GCA_013621005.1 of Aeschynomene evenia. Lineage (NCBI taxonomy): Eukaryota > Viridiplantae > Streptophyta > Magnoliopsida > Fabales > Fabaceae > Aeschynomene > Aeschynomene evenia. Next base: position 282,687 of record CM024263.1, on the reverse strand, counting down.
ATTTTTCATACAAAGTAGAAATTTAAGGCTATAGACTTTAAAAAGTGAGATTTCACTATTTTTCTATAAACACTATAAGAGTAAAGACTAGTCTTCAAAATATTGAATTATATAATTTTTTTAAGGAAAAGTAAAAATTGAAGGCAGCCATTAAAAAGTGAGATTTCATTATTTTTCTTGAAATACTATAAAAGTAAAAGCTATAATTTTAAAATATTGAGTTATATAATTTTTTAAACAAAGTAGAAATTGAAGACTATAGACTTTAAAAAGTGAGATTTCAGTATTTTTCCAAGAAACTTTGTAAAAGTAAAGACTATACTTTTTAAAATATTAAATTAAATAATTTTTAAAACTTATTAGAAATTGAAGGTTATAGACATTACAAAGTAAGATTTCACTATTTTTATAGAAACACTATAATAGTAAAGGCTATAGTCTTTAAAATATTGAATTACATAATTTTTAAAACAAAGTAGAAATTGAAGGCTATAGACTTTAAAAAGTAAGATTTCACTATTTTTCTAGAAACAGGTCAAAAGTAAAGACTATAGTTTTTAAAATATTGAATTTCATAGTTTTTAAAAAAAGTTAAATTTGAAGGCTATAGCCTTTTAAAAAAAATGAGATTTCACTAATTTTCTTGAAACACTATAAAAATAAAGGCTATTGTCTTTAAAATATTGAATTATAAAATTTTTAAAACAAAGTAGAAATTGAAGGCTATAGATTTTAAAAAGTAAGTTTCACTAATTTTTCTAGAAACACTATAAAACAAAGGCTATAGGCTTCAAATTATGTAATTTCATGATTTTTTTTACATATAGTAGAAATTGAAGGCTATAGGCTTTAAAAAGTGAGATTTCAATAATTTTTCAAGAAACACTATAAAACAAAGGCTATAGACTTCAAATAATGTAATTTCATGATTTTTTTACATATAGTAGAAATTGAAGGCTATAGGCTTTAAAAAGTGAGATTTCAATAATTTTTCTAGAAACACTATAAAACGAAGGCTATAGACTTCAAATAATGTAATTTCATGATTTTTTTACATATAGTTGAAATTGAAGGCTTTAGGCTTTAAAAAGTGAGATTTCACTAATTTTTCTAGAAACACTATAAAACAAAGGCTATAGGCTTCAAATTATGAAATTTCATGATTTTTTTACATATAGTAGAAATTGAAGGCTATATGCTTTAAAAAGTGAGATTTCACTAATTTTTCTAGAAACACTATAAAACAAAGGCTATAAGTTTCAAATTATGTAATTTCATTATTTTTTTACATATAGTAGAAATTGAAGGCTATTGTAATACCTCGGGTATTCTGAGTTAGTTTGAGTAAGAGATCACGGTACAACCGGGAGATAGAACCAAGTGGGTCCCACCTCCCCACCCCTTTTCTTCTTTTCCTTTCTCTTTCTCTCTATTCTTCCCCCACTCTCCCGTATCTCTCTTCCTCTCATTTCCCATTTCTTCATCTTCTTCCTCATCTCTCAAATCTCTCAAATCCCTCACCCAATCTTCATCAATCTTCAAGATTCAAGTTAGCATAGCTCATCTAGTATATTGTGGGTAAGTGTAGAGTATTTCTTTTTCTCCATTGATGTCTATTTCTCTCCAATCTCGGTTTTGGGGTTTTAGGGTTTATATTGGGGGTTTTTGATTTTGTTGAGAATTTGAGGTTTATGATGTGTTCCCTAGGGTCTCAACCAACTAGAGAAGCTCCGGGTAACTCGTCCTAGCTCCGGGTGGTGTCTTGGAGCTCATTGGAGTAATTTGTGAGTAATGGGTTAATTGTGGTTTATGTATGATTTTGATTGAATCTGTGAATTTCTTGTTATGATAGTTGATAGGGACTGAGATTGGTTGATATATGATTGATATTGCATGTTGGTCGTGTTTGATTTGGATGGGTTGTGGTGAAAATGTGGATTTGGAGATGATTTTCGCGAAGTTTTCTGCAGAATTTCGTCTCTGACCCAGGCTGTAATCGATTACAGCGAATTGGTAATCGATTACTGTAATCGATTACCAAGACATTGTAATCGATTACTGTAATCGATTACAAACTGCCAATTTTTGCAAAAAATTTTCTTCAAAACGAAATTCGAAGCTAGTAATCGATTACATCAGTACTAAAACTCTATTTTTAAGACTTTAACTTAAAATCTTTATACAATTAAGTTATGTTTTCAAATCTATTCGTTCATGTCACGACCCAATCCGGGTACGTGACCGGCACATGGGACACCGAGTCCCATGTCAGCCTTAACCTGCTATAATATCGACATATTCAAAATACTCAATATCAACAACACTCGTTTCATGCATATACGTACATATATATATAAACACCATGGGGATTGTATCATTCAATCCTTGATTTCACCATACATAGATTTCATCTCATAACAATACATCACAAATATAAATAGTCTTACATAGACCACAACACATACACTAGCTATAATAATACTTAGGAACCCTATCTGTAACATTATGGAGCACAAGACCTACTCTCTCTACTACTACTATTGCCTCTAAACCAGGAGGCTCACCATAGCTAAGAGCTCGGACGTACGGACAAGTCCATCCCTTGATCTGCACCTGACTCTGAAAATGGTTTGTATGAATGGGTGAGTCATACGCTCAGTGAATAATTAATAGATTAAAAACAGTTTATGCAACAATATCATGATCACATACAACACATAAACCAATAACATATATGTATCGATTCCATCGTTCTTATGCAGTCTCTTTATCTTGGTAGCTTTTAACCTATGAACACCTGGAGCTCGGCCCCGACTCATGTTCATAGGAAGTATGGATGTCCCGCGAGCTATACCCCTCATCAGACACCATACTGAGAAACCCCGCGAGCTATGCCCCTCATCAGGTTTCCCATTTACGACCCCGCGAGCTATGCCCCTCCTCAGGTCGTTTTACCATCTCTTAATTCCTTCAATTTTTATCTTATTTAGCGCTGTTAGTGGCACATATCATTCATAATCACAGCATAAGTAATTCATCATCATCTTCACAACATCTACCTCGGGTGCTTCTCCTAGGAGGCATGGTCAGAACAAGATAGCTACACAAACAACCAAGCGTTCAGAAAAACCGCAGAAGAGGTGACCCTGAACAATAAGGGATCACCACACAGAAACATCAAGACAAAACCATAAGACATCCTATAGAAGCTTTCACTAGAGTCACAATCTTGTGAAAATGGGCCGGCAACCATTTATACTATTGTCACCCTATTGAAAAAAGTTTGCTCCATAAGTTACAGGACTCAACCTACACTCTGATACCAACTTTGTCACGACCTAACACGGATACGTGACCGGCACATGAGACACCAAGTCCCATGTCAGCCTTAACCTGATAACATCCGCAATAAATCCTAGCATACATCACAACCAATCCATGCATCCAGACATAAATGTCATATTTATCATCATGCATAACCATAAGAAAGCCTATCAATGACAATACAATAACAACAAGTCTTATATAGACTTAAACAACATCAACCATCTACTCTAGTCCAAGGAATCCTGTCTATAACATAAGGAGCATACACTAGATATAAACTACATAATGCCTCCAACACCTGAGGCTCACCAATCCTAAGGACCCGGAGGAACGGATGAACTCGTCCCTTGATTTGCACCTTGATCTGAAAATATATTGTATGAATGAGTGAGTCATACGCTCAGTGAATAAACAGGTTATAAGCAGTGTATAAAGCATATAACAATACAGTGCAGTTACAACATAAACCAATATGGTAGATATATCGATTCCATCGCTTTTATACAGTCTCTTTATCTTGGTAGCTTTTAATCTATGAACACCTGGAGCGCGGCCCCGACTCATGTTCATAGGCAGTATGGATGTCCCGCGAGCTATGCCCCTCCTCAGGTCGTTTTACCATCTCTTAATTCTTTAAATTTTTATCTTATTTAGCGCTGTTAGTGGCACATAACATCCATAATCACAGCATAAATAATTCATCATCATCATCATACATTTCAGTCATATACTCACAATAAACCACGTACATGCACATAATTCACATATACAGTTATATACAAAATAAACTACACATAACCCATTACTCACAGAGATGCTCAAATGAGCAAAACAGCACTGCCGGATCTAGGAGGAGTTGTCCAGAGCTTTCCTAGGAGACTGGAAATCTAGAGAACATAACTGAATCCTCAGAGACATAACAAAACTCAAACTCAACCCATAACCCCAGTTACTAACACTCTTAACACACACTATATATATAGGTATATAATAACCGTTTGAAATTACTTTAGTTCAAAATAATAATTCATAGTTTACATAATACATTTCTCAATATAGAAAATATAATGAAATAATCATGTAACGGTAATACATAATAATATTTTCGAAGAGCATTTTCAAAGGGGTGAGAAAAAAGGTTCTGCCTGCGAGACCACCGCCCGGGCGGTCTCTCCACCGCTCAGGCGGTTTGCACCGCTCAGGCGGTCACATCACCGCTCAGATGGTCACACCACCGCTTGGGCGGTCGAACCCCAGCAGAGCTGCTGGTTCGCGACAGAAACAGTAAATCAACCCCAAAAATCCGATTTTAACACCTAATAGACCAGAAAATCAGCATCAAACAACAATAACAACTATATTACAACATCATAACTCCATAACATCAAAGAAATCACAAATCCTCTCAAAAATCAAACAAAATCCCAAATATAAACCCTAAAACCCCAAAACCGAGATTAGAGAGAAATAGACATTAATGGTGAAAAAGAAATGCTCTACACTTACCCACAAGCCAAGAGATGAGATTTGGCACAAAGATCTTCAAGATTGGTGAAGATTTCCTAGAGAGAGAGGGAGAGAATTAGAGAGAGGAAGAAGAAAAGAAAATGGAGGGGTGAGGAAGAAGGGAGCACGTGAGGGAGAAGAGAAAGAAGGAAGAAAAAAAGAAAAGAAAAGGGAGGTGGGGCCCGCTAGGTGTCCTGTCTCCCCGAGATGTATCGTGGTCTCTTACTCATACAAACTCAGAATACCCGAGGTATTACAAGGCTATAGGCTTTAAAAAGTGGGATTTCACCAATTTTTCTAGAAACACTATAAAACAAAGGCTATAGGCTTCAAATTATGTAATTTCATGATTTTTTTACCTATAGTAGAAATTGAAGGCTATAGGCTTTAAAAAGTGAGATTTCACTATTTTTTCTAGAAACACTATAAAACAAATGCTATAGGCTTCAAATTATGAAATTTCATGATTTTTAAACATATAGTAGAAATTGAAGGCTATATGCTTTAAAAAGTGAGATTTCTCTAATTTTTCTAGAAACACTTTAAAACAAAGACTATAGACTTCAAATTATATATGTAATTTCATGATTTTTTTACATATAGTTGAAATTGAAGGCTATAGGCTTTAAATAGTGAGATTTCACTAATTTTTCTAGAAACACTATAAAACAAAGGCTATAGGCTTCAAATTATGAAATTTAATGATTTTTTTACATATAATAGAAATTGAAGGCTATAGGCTTTAAAAAGTGAGATTTCACTAATTTTTCTAGAAACACTATAAAACAAAGGCTATAGGCTTCAAATTATGTAATTTCAATATTTTTTTACATATAGTAGAAATTGAAGGCGATAGGCTTTAAAATGTGAGATTTCACTAATTTCTCTAGAAACACTATAAAACAAAGGCAATAGGCTTCAAATTATGTAATTTCATAATTTCACTAATTTTTTTTCCGGAACCCGAAGGCAAAACCAAGACAGGAGCGGTGGTCAGGGACTCCTTCAACCTCTAAAAATTTCCTCACAAGCCTCCGACCACTGGAAAGACACACTCTTCTGGGTCAACTGGGTGAGAGGGGCTGTTATCCTTGAGAAGTCCTTAACAAACCTCTGATAGTAATCAGCAAGACCCAAGAAGCTACGGATATCGGTCACCGTCGTAGGCCTCGGCCATTTCTGCACTGCCTCAACTTTCTTCGGATCTACCATGATCCCGTCCCTAGATACCACGTGTCAAAGAAAAGTCACCCGGTCAAGCCAAAACTCACACTTGGAGAACTTGGCATAAAGGCTATGATCCCTCAGCGTCTGCAACACAACTCTGAGATGGTGCTCATGCTCCGCCGCATTCTTGGAGTAAACCAAGATGTCATCTATGAAGACGATAACGAATCGGTCCAAGAACGGCTTAAACACCCGATTCATAAGATCCATGAAAGCTGCCGGAGCATTGGTCAAACCGAAGGACATCACCAGAAATTCAAAATGCCCATACCGAGTGCAAGAAAGCTGTCTTCGGAACGTCTCCCTCCTTAATCCTCAACTGGTGGTAACCAGATCTCAAATCAATCTTCGAGAAGCAACAAGCACCTTGAAGTTGATCAAACAAATCATCAATTATGGGAAGAAGGTACTTGTTGCGGACCGTCATCTTATTAAGCTGCCGATAATCCACGCAAAGTCTCATAGACCCATCCTTCTTCTTAACAAAGAGAACCGGAGCACCCCAAGGTGAAGTGCTCGGACGAATAAATCCCTTATCTAGAAGGTCCCTCAACTGATCCTTCAGCTTATTCAACTCTTTCGGAGCCATACGGTAAGGGGGAATAGAAACAGGCTGAGCTTCGGGGTTTAAGTCAATCCCGAACTCTATCTCCTTATCCGGCGGCATCCCTGGTAAGTCCTCTAGAAAGACATCTGGAAACTCGCTCACAATCGGAACTTGGCCCAAATCCGGCACTCTAGCCTCCACATCCACAACTGATGCAAGAAAACCTTGGTTCCCATGATCCATCAACTTCATGGCACTTAAGGCCGATATCAAAGAAGCGGGGGTCACACATCGATCCCCTTGGAACTCGAAGGTTGAGCCATCAGGGAGGACAAATCGGACCAACTTAGCGTAGCAATCTACGGAGGCATGACAGGAAGCCAACCAATCCATACCTAGGATCACGTCAAAATCCACCATATCCAAGATCACTAAATCGGCCAAAGTGTCCATCCCGCTCACCGACACTACACACGACTTACAGACCAACCGAACCATGAGGGGTTCTCCCACCGGAGTACTAACCCAAAAAGGATCCTCCAACGCTGTGGGTTGCTCGCCAAAACGAGAAGCAAAGAACGGGGACACATATGAATGTGTAGAGCCCGGATCAAACAATACATAAGCCTCAGAAGAGCCAACTTTCAATATACCTGCCACAACTGTGTTAGACGCCTGAGCATCCTGGCGAGTCAAAGCAAAGACCCTCGGCTGAGCTCTCCCTCCTCCACCTTGACCTCTACCTCTGTTTCCCCTGGTTGCACCCCGACCTCCTTGCCCGGAAGAACTACCCGGAGACATAGCTGAATGAGACGGTGCAGGCGCCTGATGCCCAGTAGGTCCCCCAGTAAGGCGGGGACACTCCCTGATAAAATGCCCTGCCTGTCCACACCCATAACATACATTCTGGTTCGGGCGACACGCCCCATGATGGAATCTCCCACAATGCTTGCAATGAGGACGCTGAGGACCTTGAGGTCCAGACCACTGGGTGTTCGACTGGGAAGCACTGCTAGCCTGGGGCCTCATCCCAGACATGGCCCTAGGGGTGGATCCTGAGGAGTTAGAACCACTCCCCAGAGCAAACCTCTGATGCTGATAACCTTGGGACCCACCAGAACTGGATCCCCCGGAAAACTGCCCTGTAGTCCTATTTTTCTTCTCAAATCCCCTATTCGGCTTGTCTTCTTCCCTTGAGCTTTCAATGCCCTCAGCTGTATCCATGACCTGAGAGAAAGTCTTCCTCCTAATCTCGTTATGCAGAATGGAACGCATCGGTTCCCTGAGCCCCTTCACAAACCTTCTCACCTTCCTATCCTCAGTAATGATCTCATGCGGCGCATATCGACATAATCGAGTAAATTGTGTGGCATACTCGACTACAGACATGCCCGGAGTCGTCTTCAGCTTGAGAAACTGCTCCACCAAGAGCTCCCTTCGGTTCTCAGAAAAGAATCTTGCTCTGAAGGCTTCAGTGAACTCCTCCCATACTGGTGGCGGTCTCCTCATATGAGCCCTTTCCATCAACCAAGTCTCATACCAGTGAACAGCAGTCCCTTGAAGGGTGTAGGTCACCAGATCCACGACCCTTACATCATGACATCGAAAGGCACGCAGAGCTCTAGTGGCCCGATCCAAGAAGTCCTCCGGGTCTTCCTCCATGGACTCGCCCGAAAAAGTCGCCGAGTTCAGCCTCAGATAAGCCTCCAGCGTCACCTCATGAGTACCAAAAACCTGAGGTCCCGGGCTAGGTAGTTTGTAGTCCATGTTCGGAGGAACCTCTTCCCTCCTCTGATTTTGATCCGGATTCTGATTCTGGTTTTGGTTCTGATTCTGATTCTGCATCATATGAATCAAGATGTTAAGGGCTTAGCGAACCCCTTGCATCTCCTCACCATAATTACGCTCTGCACCACCTCCAACGGGCGCATTATGTAATTTCTTGATTTTTTTACATATAATAAAAATTGAAGGCTATAGGCTTTAAAAAGTGAGATTTCAATAATTTTTCTAGAAACATTATAAAACAAAGGCTATAGACTTCAAATTATGTAATTTCATGATTTTTTTTACATATAGTAGAAATTGAAGGCTATAGGCTTTAAAAAGTGACATTTCACTAATTTTTCTAGAGACACTATAAAACAAAGGCTATAGGCTTCAAATTATGAAATTTCATTATTTTTAAACATATAGTAGAAATTGAAGGCTATATGCTTTAAAAAGTGGGATTTCTCTAATTTTTCTAGAAACACTTTAAAACAAAGACTATAGACCTCAAATTATGTAATTTCATGATTTTTTTACATATAGTTGAAATTGAAGGCTATAGGCTTTAAAAAGTGAGATTTCACTAATTTTTCTAGAAACACTATAAAACAAAGGCTATAGGCTTCAAATTATGTCATTTCGTGATTTTATTACATATAGTAGAAATTGAAGGCTATAGGCTTTAAAAAGTGGGATTTCACCAATTTTTCTAAAAAACACTATAAAACAAAGGCTATAGGCTTCAAATTATGTAATTTCATGATTTTTTTACAAATAGTAGAAATTGAAGTCTATAGACTTTAAAAAGTGACATTTCACTAATTTTTCTAGAAACACTTTAAAACAAAGGCTATAGGCTTCAAACTATGAAATTTCATGATTTTTAAACATATAGTAGAAATTGAAGGCTATATGCTTTAAAAAGTGGGATTTCTCTAATTTCTCTAGAAACATTTTAAAACAAAGACTATAGACCTCAAATTATGTAATTTCATGATTTTTTTACATATAGTAGAAATTGAAGGCTATAGGCTTTCAAAAGAGAGATTTCAATAATTTTTCTAGAAACACTATAAAACAAAGGCAATAAGCTTCAAATTATGTAATTTCATGATTTTTTTACATATAGTTGAAATTGAAGACTATAGGCTTTAAAAAAGTGAGATTTCAATATTTTTTCTAGAAACACTATAAAACAAAGGCTATAGGCTTCAAATTATCTAATTTCATGATTTTTTTACATATAGTAAAAATTGAAGGCTATAGGCTTTAAAAAGTGAGATTTCAACTAATTTTTTCTAGAAACATTATAAAACAAAGGCTATAGACTTCAAATTATGTAATTCATGATTGTTTTTAGATATAGTAGAAATTGAAGGCTATAGGCTTTAAAAAGTGACATTTCACTAATTTTTCTAGAAACACTATAAAACAAAGGCTTTAGGCTTCAAATTATGAAATTTCATGATTTTTAAACATATAGTAGAAATTGAAGGCTATATGGGTTAAAAAGTGGATTTCTCTAATTTTTCTAGAAACACTTTAAAACAAAGACTATAGACCTCAAATTATGTAATTTCATGATTTTTTTACATATAGTAGAAATTGAAGGCTATAGGCTTTAAAAAGTGAGATTTCACTAATTTTTCTAGAAACACTATAAAAACAAAGGCTATAGGCTTCAAATTATGTAATTTCGTGATTTTTTTACATATAGTAGAAATTGAAGGCTATAGGCTTTAAAAAGGGAGATTTCACCAATTTTTCTAGAAACACTATAAACAAAGGCTATAGGCTTCAAATTATGTATTTCGTGATTTTTTACATATAGTTGAAATAAGGCTATAGGCTTTAAAAAGTGAGATTTCACTAATTTTTCTAGAAACACTATAAACAAGGCTATAGGCTTCAAATTATGTAATTTCGTGATTTTTTTACATATAGTAGAAATTGAAGGCTATAGGCTTTAAAAAGTGAGATTTCACTATTTTTCTAGAAACACTATAAAACAAAGGCTATAGGCTTCAAATTATGTAATTTCATGATTTTTTTACAAATAGTAGAAATTGAAGGCTATAGGCTTTAAAAAGTGAGATTTCACTAATTTTTTCTAGAAACACTTTAAAACAAAGGCTATAGGCTTCAAATTATGTAATTTCATGATTTTTTAACATATAGTAGAAATTGAAGCTATAGGCTTTAAAAAGTGGAGATTTCACCAATTTTTCTAGAAACACTATAAAACAAAGGCTATAGGCTTCAAATTATGTAATTTCGTGATTTTATTACATATAGTAGAAATTGAAAGCTATAGGCTTTAAAAAGTGGGATTTCACCAATTTTTCTAAAAACACTATAAAACAAAGGCTATAGGCTTGAAATTATGTAATTTCATGATTTTTTTACATATAGTAGAAATTGAAGGCTATAGGCTTTAAAAAGTGAATTTCACTATTTTTCTAGAAAACACTATAAAACAAAGGCTATAGGCTTCAAATTATGTAATTTCATGATTTTTTTACTATAGTAGAAATTGAAGGCTATAGGCTTTAAAAAGTGGAGATTTCACTAATTTTTCTAGAAACACTATAAAACAAAGGCTATAGGCTTCAAATTATGTAATTTCATGATTTTTTTACATATAGTAGAAATTGAAGGCTATAGGCTTTAAAAAGTGAGATTTCACTAATTTTTCTAGAAACACTATAAACAAGGCTATAGGCTTCAAATTATGTAATTTCAGTGATTTTTTTACATATAGTAGAAATTGAAGGTATAGGCTTTAAAAAGTGGGATTTCACTCAATTTTTCTAGAAACACTATAAACAAAGGCTATAGGCTTCAAATTATGTAATTTCATGATTTTTTTACATATAGTAGAAATTGAAAGCTATAGGCTTTAAAAAAGTGGAGATTTCACCATTTTTCTAGAAACACTATAAAACAAAGGCTATAGGCTTCAAATTATGTAATTTCATGATTTTTTTACATATAGTAGAAATTGAAGGTCTATAGGCTTTAAAAAGTGAGATTTCACTATTTTTCTAGAAACACTATAAAACAAAAGAGACTATAGTGCTTCAAAAAAAATTATGTAATTTCATGATTTTTTTACATATAGTAGAAATTGAAGGTTATAGGCTTTAAAAAGTGGATTTCACTATTTTTCTAGAAACACTATAAAACAAAGGCTATAGCTTCAATTATTAATTCATGATTTTTTTACATATACTAGAAATTGAAAGCTATAGGCTTTAAAAAGTGAGATTTCACATTTTTTCTAGAAACACTTTATAACTAAGACTATAGACTCAAATTATATATGTAATTTCATGATTTTTTACATATAGTTGAAATTGAAGGCTATAGGCTTTAAAAAGTGAGATTTCACTATTTTTCTAGAAACACTATAAAACAAAGGCTATAGGCTTCAAATTATGTAATTTCGTGATTTTATTACATATAGTAGAATTGAAAGCTATAGGCTTTAAAAAGTGGATTTCACCATTTTCTAAAAACTATAAAACAAGGCTATAGGCTCAATATTATCATGATTTTTTTACAAATAGTGAAATTGAAGTTATAGCTTTAAAAAGTGAATTTAAATTTTTCAGAAATATAAAAAAAAGCTATAGGTTAAAATGAAATTTCATGATTTTTAAACATATAGTAGAAATTGAAGGCTATATGCTTTAAAAAAGTGGGATTTCCTAATTTTTCTAGAAACACTTTAAAACAAAGGCTATAGGCCTTCAAATTATGTAATTTCATGATTTTTTTACATATAGTAGAAATTGAAGGCTATAGGCTTTAAAAAGTGAGATTTCACAATTTTTCTAGAAACACTATAAAACAAAGGCTATAGGCTTCAAATTATGTAATTTCATGATTTTTTTACATATAGTAGAAATTGAAGGCTATAGGCTTTAAAAAGTGGGATTTCACTATTTTTCTAGAAACACTATAAACAAAGCTATAGGCTTCAAATTATGTAATTCATGATTTTTTTACATATAGTAGAAATTGAAGGTTATAGGCTTTAAAAAGTGAGATTCACTATTTTTCTAGAAACACTATAAAACAAAGGCTATAGGCTTCAAATTATGTAATTTCATGATTTTTTTACATATAGTAGAAATTGAAGGTTATAGGCTTTAAAAAGTGAGATTTCACTATTTTTCTAGAAACACTATAAAACAAAGGCTATAGGCTTCAAATTATGTAAGTTATGATTTTTTTACATACTAGAAATTGAAGTATAGCTTAAAAAAGTGAGATTTCACATTTTTTCTAGAAACAATATAAATAAGACTATAGACTTCAAATTATATGTAATTAATGATTTTTTTACATATAGTTGAAATTGAAGGCTATAGGCTTTAAAAAGTGAGATTTCACTAATTTTTTCTAGAAACACTATAAAACAAAGGCTATAGGCTTCAAATTATGTAATTTCGTGATTTTATTACATATAGTAGAAATTGAAAGCTATAGGCTTTAAAAAGTGAGATTTCACTAATTTTTCTAGAAACACTATAAAACAAAGGCTATAGGCTTCAAATTATGTAATTTCATGATTTTTTTACAAATAGTAGAAATTGAAGCTATAGGCTTTAAAAAGTGACATTTCACTAATTTTCTAGAAACACTATAAAACAAAGGCTATAGGCTTCAAATTATGAAATTTCAATGATTTTTAAACATATAGTAGAAATTGAAGGCTATATGCTTTAAAAGTGGGATTTCTCTAATTTTTCTAGAAACACTTTAAAACAAAGGCTATAGACCTCAAATTATGTAATTTCATGATTTTTTTACATATAGTAGAAATTGAAGGCTATAGGCTTTAAAAAGTGAGATTTCACTAATTTTTCTAGAAACATTATAAAACAAAGGCTATAGACTTCAAATTATGTAATTTCATGATTTTTTTTACATGTAGAAGAAATTGAAGGCTATAGGTTTTAAAAAGTGGCATTTCACTAATTTTTCTAGAAACACTATAAAACAAAGGCTATAGGCTTCAAATTATGTAATTTCATGATTTTTTTTACATATAGTAGAAATTGAAGGCTATAGGCTTTAAAAAGTGAGATTTCACTATTTTCTCTAGAAACATTATAAAACAAAGGCCATAGGCTTCAAAATATGTAATTTCGTGATTTTTTTACATAAAGTAGAAATTGAAGGCTATAGGCTTTAAAAAGTGAGATTTCACTATTTTTCTAAAAACACTATAAAACAAAGGCTATAGGCTTCAAATTATGTAATTTCATGATTTTTTACATATAGTAAAAATTGAAGGCTATAGGTTTTAAAAAGTGACATTTCACTAATTTTTCTAGAAACACTATAAAACAAAGTCTATAGGCTTCAAATTATGTAATTTCATGATTTTTTTTACATATAGTAGATATTGAAGGCTATAGGCTTTAAAAAGTGACATTTCACTAATTTTTCTAGAAACACTATAAAACAAAGGCTATAGGCTTCAAATTATGAATTTCATCATTTTTACATATAGTAGAAATTGAAGGCTATATGCTTTAAAAAGTGGATTTTTCTAGAAACACTTTAAAACAAAGATATAGACCTCAAATTATGTAATTCATGATTTTTTTACATATAGTAGAAATTGAAGGCTATAGGCTTTAAAAAGTGAGATTTCACTAATTTTTCTAGAAACACTATAAAACAAAGGCTATAGCTTCAAATTATGTAATTTATGACATATATAGCTATGAGATTTATTCTAGAAACACTATAAAAAAAGGCTATAGGCTTCAAATGATGTAAGTTCATGATTTTTTTACATATACTAGAAATTGAAGGCTATAGGCTTTAAAAAGTGAGATTTCACTAATTTTTCTAGAAACATTCTAAAAGAAAGGCTATAGACTTCAAATTATGTAATTTCATGATTTTTTTTACATATAGTAGAAATTGAAGGCTATAGGTTTTAAAAAGTGACATTTCACTAATTTTTCTACAAACACTATAAAACAAAGGCTATAGGCTTCAAATTATGAAATTTCATGATTTTTAAACATATAGTAGAAATTGAAGGCTATATGCTTTAAAAAGTGGGATTTTTCTAGAAACACTTTAAAACAAAGACTATAGACCTCAAATTATGTAATTTCATGATTTTTTTTACATATAGTAGAAATTGAAGGCTATAGGTTTTAAAAAGTGAGATTTCACTATTTTTTCTAGAAACACTATAAAACAAAGGCTATAGGCTTCAAATTATGTAATTTTATGATTTTTTTACATATAGTTGAAATTGAAGGCTATAGGCTTTAAAAAGTGAGATTTCAATAATTTTTCTAGAAACACTATAAAACGAAGGCTATAGACATCAAAAATTGTAATTTCATGATTTTTTTACATATAGTTTAAATTGAAGGCTATAGGCTTTAAAAAGTGAGATTTCACTAATTTTTCTAGAAACACTATAAAACAAAGGCTATAGGCTTCAAATTATGAAATTTCAGGATATTTTTACATATTGTAGAAATTGAAGGTTATAGGCTTTAAAAAGTGAGATTTCACTATTTTTTCTAGAAACACTATAAAACAAAGGCTATAGGCTTCAAATTATGTAATTTCATGATTTTTTTACATATAGTAGAAATTGAAGGTTATAGGCTTTAAAAAGTGAGATTTCACTATTTTTCTAGAAACACTATAAAACAAAGGCTATAGGCTTCAAATTATGTAAGTTCATGATTTTTTTACATGTACTAGAAATTGAAGGCTATAGGCTTTAAAAAGTGAGATTTCACTAATTTTTCTAGAAACATTATAAAAGAAAGGCTATAGACTTCAAATTATGTAATTTCATGATTTTTTTTACATATAGTAGAAATTGAAGGCTATAGGTTTTAAAAAGTGACATTTCACTAATTTTTCTAGAAACACTATAAAACAAAGGCTATAGGCTTCAAATTATGTAATTTCATGATTTTTATATAGTAGAATTGAAGCTATTGCTTTAAAAAGTGGATTAATTTCTAGAAACACTAAAACAAAGCTATAGCTCAAATTATGTAATTTCATGATTTTTACATATATAGAAATTGAAGGCTATAGGCTTTAAAAAGTGGGATTTCACCATTTTTCTAGAAACACTATAAAACAAAGGCTATAGGCTTCAAAATTATGTAATTTCATGATTTTTTTACATATAGTAGAAATTGAAGGCTATAGGCTTTAAAAAGTGAGATTTCACTATTTTTCTAGAAACACTATAAAACAAAGGCTATAGGCTTCAAATTATGTAATTTCATGATTTTTTTACATATAGTAGAAATTGAAGGCTATAGGCTTTAAAAAGTGAGATTTCACTAATTTTTCTAGAAACATATAAAAAAAGGCTATAGACTTCAAATTATGTAATTTCATGATTTTTTTACATATAGTAGAAATTGAAGGCTATAGGCTTTAAAAAGTGGATTTCACTAATTTTTCTAGAAACACTATAAAACAAAGGCTATAGCTTCAAATTATGAATTTCATGATTTTTTACATATAGTAGAAATGAAGGCTATAGGCTTTAAAAAGTGGATTTCACCAATTTTTCTAGAAACACTATAAAACAAAGGCTATAGGCTTCAAATTATGTAATTTCATGATTTTTTTACATATAGTAGAAATTGAAGGCTATAGGCTTTAAAAAGTGAGATTTCACTAATTTTCTAGAAACACTATAAAACAAAGGCTATAGGCTTCAAATTATGTAATTTCATGATTTTTTACATATAGTAGAAATTGAAGGTTATAGGCTTTAAAAAGTGAGATTTCACTAATTTTTCTAGAAACACTATAAAACAAAGGCTATAGGCTTCAAATTATGTAATTTCATGATTTTTTTACATATAGTAGAAATTGAAGGCTATAGGCTTTAAAAAGTGAGATTTCACTAATTTTTCTAGAAACACTATAAAAAAAGGCTATAGCTTCAAATTATGTAATTCATGATTTTTTACATATTAGTAGAAATTGAAGGCTATAGGCTTTAAAAAGTGAGATTTCACTATTTTTCTAGAAACACTTTAAAACAAAGGCTATAGGCTTCAAATTATAATTTATGATTTTTAAACATATAGTAGAAATTGGGCTATAGCTTTAAAAAGTGGGATTTTTTCTAGAAACACTTAAAACAAAGGCTATAGCTTCAAATATGTAATTTCATGATTTTTTTACATATAGTAGAAATTGAAGGCTATAGGCTTTAAAAAGTGAGATTTCACTAATTTTTCTAGAAACACTATAAAACAAAGGCTATAGGCTTCAAATTATGTAATTTCATGATTTTTTTACATATAGTAGAAATTGAAGGCTATAGGCTTTAAAAAGTGAGATTTCACTAATTTTTCTAGAAACACTATAAAACAAAGGCTATAGGCTTCAAAATTGTAATTTCATGATTTTTTTACATATAGTAAAATTGAAGGCTATAGGCTTTAAAAAGTGAGATTTCACTAATTTTTCTAGAAACACTATAAAAAAGGCTATAGGCTTCAAATTATGAAATTCAGAATTTTTACATTAGAGAAATTGAAGCTAAGCTTAAAAAAGTGATTTTTAAATTTTCTAGAAACACTATAAACAAAGCTATAGCTCAAATATGTAATTTCATGATTTTTTACATATAGTAGAAATTGAAGGCTATAGGCTTTAAAAATTGAGGATTTCACCAATTTTTCTAGAAAACACTATAAAACAAGGCTATAGGCTTCAAATTATGTAATTTCATTGATTTTTTTACATATAGTAGAAATTGAAGGTTATAGCTTTAAAAAGTGAGATTTCACTATTTTTCTAGAAACACTATAAAACAAAGGCTATAGGCTTCAAATTATGTAATTTCATGATTTTTTACATATAGTAGAAATTGAAGGCTATAGGCTTTAAAAAGTGAGATTTCACTATTTTTCTAGAAACACTATAAAACAAAGGCTATAGGCTTCAAAATTATGTAATTTCATGATTTT
This sequence comes from Aeschynomene evenia, assembly GCA_013621005.1. Lineage (NCBI taxonomy): Eukaryota > Viridiplantae > Streptophyta > Magnoliopsida > Fabales > Fabaceae > Aeschynomene > Aeschynomene evenia. The sequence goes on along the minus strand of CM024263.1, from coordinate 265,311 downwards.
TTTACATATAGTAGAAATTGAAGGCTATAGGCTTTAAAAAGTGAGATTTCACTAATTTTTCTAGAAACACTATAAAACAAAGGCTATAGGCTTCAAATTATGAATTTCATGATTTTTACATATAGTAGAAATTGAAGGCTATAGGCTTTAAAAAGTGGATTTCACTATTTTTCTAGAAAACACTATTAAAACAAAGGCTATAGACTTCAAATTATGTAATTTCATGATTTTTTTACATATAGTAGAAATTGAAGGCTATAGGCTTTAAAAAGTGAGATTTCACTATTTTTCTAGAAACACTATAAAACAAAGGCTATAGGCTTCAAATTATGTAATTTCATGATTTTTTTACATATAGTAGAAATTGAAGGTTATAGGGCTTTAAAAAGTGAGATTTCACTATTTTTCTAGAAACACTATAAAACAAAGGCTATAGGCTTCAATTATGTAATTTCATGATTTTTTACATATAGTAGAAATTGAAGGCTATAGGCTTTAAAAAGTGAGATTTCACTATTTTTCTAGAAACACTATAAAACAAAGGCTATAGACTTCAAAATTATGTAATTTCATGATTTTTTTTACATATTAGTTAGAATTGAAGGCTATAGGTTTAAAAAGTGAGATTTCACTAATTTTTCTAGAAACACTATAAAACAAAGGCTATAGGCTTCAAATTATGAATTTCAGTGATTTTATTACATATAGTAGAAATTGAAGGCTATAGCTTTAAAAAGTGGGATTTCAAATTTTTCTAGAAACACTATAAAACAAAGGCTATAGACTCAAATTAGTAATTTCATGATTTTTTACATATAGTAGAAATTGAAGGCTATAGCTTTAAAAAGTGGATTTCACTATTTTTCTAGAAACACTATAAAACAAAGGCTATAGGCTTCAAATTATGTAATTTCATGATTTTTTACATATAGTAGAAATTGAAGGCTATAGGCTTTAAAAAGTGGATTTCACCAATTTTTCTAGAAACACTATAAAACAAGGCTATAGGCTTCAAATATGTAATTTCATGATTTTTTTACATATAGTAGAAATTGAAGGCTATAGGCTTTAAAAAGTGAGATTTCACCAATTTTTCTAGAAACACTATAAAACAAAGGCTATAGGCTTCAAATTTATGTAATTTCATGATTTTTTACATATAGTAGAAATTGAAGGCTATAGGCTTTAAAAAGTGAGATTTCACTATTTTTCTAGAAAACACTATAAAACAAAGGCTATAGGCTTCAAATTATGTAATTTCATGATTTTTTTACATATAGTAGAAATTGAAGGCTATAGGCTTTAAAAAGTGAGATTTCACTATTTTTCTAGAAACACTATAAAACAAAGGCTATAGGCTTCAAATTATGTAATTTCATGATTTTTTTACATATAGTAGAAATTGAAGGCTATAGGCTTTAAAAAGTGAGATTTCATAATTTTCTAGAAACATATAAAACAAAGGCTATAGACTTCAAATTATGTAATTTCATGATTTTTTTACATATAGTAGAAATTGAAGGCTATAGGCTTTAAAAAAGTGAATTTCACTAATTTTTCTAAGAAACACTATAAAACAAAGGCTATAGGCTTCAAATTATGATATTTCATGATTTTTAAACATATAGTAGAAATTGAAGGCTATATGCTTTAAAAAGGAGTGGGATTTTTCTAGAAACACTTTAAAACAAAGACTATAGACCTCAAATTATGTAATTTCATGATTTTTTTACATATAGTAGAAATTGAAGGCTATAGGCTTTAAAAAGTGAGATTTCACTAATTTTTCTAGAAACACTATAAAACAAAGGCTATAGGCTTCAAATTATGTAATTTCGTGATTTTATTACATATAGTAGAAATTGAAGGCTATAGGTTTTAAAAAAGTGGGATTTCACCAATTTTTCTAGAAAAACACTATAAAACAAAGGCTATAGGCTTCAAATTATGTAATTTCATGATTTTTTACATATAGTAGAAATTGAAGGTTATAGGCTTTAAAAAGTGAGATTTTCACTAATTTTTCTAGAAAACACTATAAAACAAAGGCTATAGGCTTCAAATTATGTAAGTTCATGATTTTTTACATATACTAGAAATTGAAGGCTATAGGCTTTAAAAAGTGAGATTTCACTATTTTTTCTAGAAACACTATAAAAATAAAGGCTATAGGCTTTCAAATATGTAATTTCATGATTTTTTTACATTTAGTTGAAATTGAAGGCTATAGGCTTTAAAAAGTGATATTTCATAATTTTTCTAGAAACACTATAAAACGAAGGCTAAGACTCAAAAATTGTAATTTCATGATTTTTTTTACATATAGTTTAAATTGAAGGCTATAGGCTTTAAAAAGTGAGATTTCACTAATTTTTCTAGAAACACTATAAAACAAAGGCTATAGGCTTCAAATTATGAAATTTCAGGATATTTTTACATATAGTAGAAATTGAAGGCTATAGGCTTTAAAAAGTAGGATTTCACCAATTTTTCTAGAAACACTATAAAACAAAGGCTATAGGCTTCAAAGTATGTAATTTCATTATTTTTTTACATATAGTAGAAATTGAAGGCTATAGGCTTTAAAAAGTGGATTTCACCAATTTTTCTAGAAACACTATAAAACAAAGGCTATAGGCTTCAAATTATGTAATTTCATGATTTTTTTACATATAGTAGAAATTGAAGGCTATAGGCTTTAAAAAGTGACATTTCACTAATTTTTCTAGAAACACTATAAAACAAGGCTATAGGCTTCAAATTATGAATTTCATGATTTTTAAACATATAGTAGAAATTGAAGGCTATATGCTTTAAAAAGTCGGATTTTTCTAGAACACTTAAAACAAAGACTATAGACCTCAAATTATGTAATTTCATGATTTTTTACATATATAGAAATTGAAGGCTATAGGCTTTAAAAAGTGAGATTTCACTAATTTTTCTAGACATTATAAACAAGGCATAGGCTTCAAATTATGTAATTTCTGATTTTTTACATATAGTGAAATTGAAGGCTATAGGCTTTAAAAAGTGGATTTCACCAATTTTTCTAGAAAACACTATAAAACAAAGGCTATAGGCTTCAAATTATGTAATTTCGTGATTTTTTTACATATAGTAGAAATTGAAGGCTATAGCTTTAAAAGTGAGGATTTCACCATTTTTCTAGAAACACTATAAAACAAAGGCTATAGGCTTCAAATTATGTAATTTCATGATTTTTTTACAAATAGTAGAAATTGAAGCTATAGGCTTTAAAAAGTGAGATTTCACTATTTTTCTAGAAACACTATAAAACAAAGGCTATAGGCTTCAAATTATGTAATTTCATGATTTTTTTACATATAGTTGAAATTGAAGGCTATAGGCTTTAAAAGTGAGAATTTCACTATTTTTCTAGAAACACTATAAAAAAGGCTATAGGCTTCAAATTATGTAATTTCATGATTTTTTTACATATAGTTGAATTGAAGGTATAGGCTTTAAAAGTGAGATTTCACTAATTTTTCTAGAAACACTATAAAACAAAGGTATAGGCTTCAATTGTAATTTCATGATTTTTTTACATATAGTAGAATTGAAGGCTATAGGCTTTAAAAAATGGGATTTCACCTAATTTTTCTAGAAACACTTAAAACAAAGGCTTATAGGCTTCAAATTATGTAATTTCATGATTTTTTTACATATAGTAGAAATTGAAGGCTATAGGCTTTAAAAAGTGAGATTTCACTAATTTTTCTAGAAACATTAAAACAAAGGCTATAGGCTTCAAATTATGTAATTCATGATTTTTTTACATATAGAGAAATTGAAGGCTATAGGCTTTAAAAAGTGGGCATTTCACTAATTTTTCTAGAAACACTATAAAACAAAGGCTATAGCTTCAAATTATGTAATTTCATGATTTTTTTACATATAGTAGAAATTGAAGGCTATAGGCTTTAAAAAGTGAGATTTCACTATTTTTCTAGAAACACTATAAAACAAAGGCTATAGGCTTCAAATTATGTAATTTCATGATTTTTTTACATATAGTAGAAATTGAAGGCTATAGGCTTTAAAAAGTGAGATTTCACTATTTTTCTAGAAAACACTATAAAACAAAGGCTATAGGCTTCAAATTATGTAATTTCATGATTTTTTACATATAGTAGAATTGAAGGCTATAGGCTTTAAAAAGGTGAGATTTCACTAATTTTTCTAGAAACACTATAAAACAAAGGCTATAGGCTTCAAATTATGTAATTTCTGATTTTTTTACATATAGTAGAAATTGAAGGCTATAGGCTTTAAAAAGTGAGGATTTCACCTAATTTTTCTAGAAAACACTATAAAACAAAGGCTATAGGCTATCAAACTTATTGTATAATTTCATTGAATTTTTTTACATATAGTAGAAATTGAAGGCTATAGGCTTTAAAAAGTGAGATTTCACTAATTTTTCTAGAAACACTATAAAACAAGGCTATAGGCTCAAATATGTAATTTCATTGATTTTTTTACATATAGTAGAAATTGAAGGCTATAGGCTTTAAAAAGTGAGATTTCACCAATTTTTCTAGAAACACTATAAAACAAAGGCTATAGGCTTCAAATTATGTAATTTCATGATTTTTTTACATATAGTAGAAATTGAAGGTTATAGGCTTTAAAAAGTGAGATTTCACTATTTTTTCTAGAACACTATAAAACAAAGGCTATAGGCTTCAAATTATGTAATTTCTGATTTTTTTACATATAGTAGAAATTGAAGGTATAGCTTTAAAAAGTGAGATTTCACTATTTTTTCTAGAAACACTATAAACAAAGGCTATAGGCTTCAAATTATGTATTTCATGATTTTTTTTACATATAGTAGAAATTGAAGGCTATAGGCTTTAAAAAGTGAGATTTCACTATTTTTCTAGAAACACTATTAAATAACAAAGGCTATAGGCTTCAAATTATGTAATTTCATGATTTTTTTACATATTAGTTAGAAAATTGAAGGCTATAGGCTTTAAAAAGTGAGATTTCACTAATTTTTTCTAGAAACACTATAAAACAAAGGCTATAGGCTTCAAATTATGTAATTTCATGATTTTTTTACATATAGTAGAAATTGAAGGCTATAGGCTTTAAAAAGTGGAGATTTCACTATTTTTCTAGAAACACTATAAAACAAAGGCTATAGGCTTCAAATTAATTATGTAATTTCATGATTTTTTACATATAGTAGAAATTGAAGGTATAGGCTTTAAAAAGTGAGATTTCACTATTTTTCAAGAAACACTATAAAACAAAGGCTATAGGCTTCAAATTATGTAATTTCATGATTTTTTTACATATAGTAGAAATTGAAGGTTATAGGCTTTAAAAAGTGGAGATTTCACTATTTCTTCTAGAAACACTATAAAACAAAGGCTATAGGCTTCAAATTATGTAAGTTCATGATTTTTTTACATATACTAGAAATTGAAGGCTATAGGCTTTAAAAAGTGAGATTTCACTATTTTTTCTAGAAACACTATAAAAAAAGGCTATAGGCTTCAAATTATGTAATTTCATGATTTTTTACATTTAGTTGAAATTGAAGGCTATAGGCTTTAAAAAGTGAGATTTCAATAATTTTTCTAGAAACACTATAAAACGAAGGCTATAGACATCAAAAATTGTAATTTCATGATTTTTTACATATAGTTTAAATTGAAGGCTATAGGCTTTAAAAATTGAGATTTCACTAATTTTTCTAGAAACACTATAAAACAAAGGCTATAGGCTTCAAATTATGAATTTCAAGATTTTTTACATATAGTAGAAATTGAAGGCTATAGGCTTTAAAAAGTAGGATTTTTTCTAGAAACACTATAAAACAAAGGCTATAGGCTTCAAAGTATGTAATTTCATGATTTTTTACATATAGTAGAAATTGAAGGCTATAGGCTTTAAAAAGTGGGATTTCACCAATTTTTCTAGAAACACTATAAAACAAGGCTATAGGCTTCAAATTATGTAATTTTGATTTTTTACATATAGTAGAAATTGAAGGTTATAGGCTTTAAAAAGTGAGATTTCACTATTTTTCTAGAAACACTATAAAACAAAGGCTATAGGCTTCAAATTATGTAAATTTTTTTACATATAGTAGAAATTGAAGGCTATAGGCTTTAAAAAGTGAGATTTCACTATTTTTCTAGAAACACTATAAAAAAGGCTATAGGCTTCAATTATGTTCATGATTTTTTTACATAGTTGAAATTGAAGGCTATAGGCTTTAAAAAGTGAGATTTCAATAATTTTTCTAGAAACACTATAAAACAAAGGCTATAGAAATTGTAATTTCATGATTTTTTTACATATAGAATTGAAGGCTATAGGCTTTAAAAAGTGAGATTCACTAATTTTTCTAGAAACACTATAAACAAAGGCTATAGGCTTCAAATTATGTAATTTCTTTTTTTACATATAGTAGAAATTGAAGGCCTTTAAAAAGTGATTTTTTTCTAGAAACACTATAAAACAAAGGCTATAGGCTTCAAATTATGTAATTTCGTGATTTTTTTACATATAGTAGAAATTGAAGGCTATAGGCTTTAAAAAGTGGGATTTCACCAATTTTTCTAGAAACACTATAAAACAAAGGCTATAGGCTTCAAATTATGTAATTTCATGATTTTTTACATATAGTAGAAATTGAAGGCTATAGGCTTTAAAAAGTGAGATTTCACTATTTTTCTAGAAACACTATAAAACAAAGGCTATAGGCTTCAAATTATGTAATTTCATGATTTTTTTACATATAGTAGAAATTGAAGGCTATAGGCTTTAAAAAGTGAGATTTCACTATTTTTCTAGAAACACTATAAACAAAGGCTATAGGCTTCAAATTATGTAAGTTCATGATTTTACATATACTAGAAATTGAAAGCTATAGGCTTTAAAAAGTGAGATTTCACTTTTTTCTAGAAACACTTTAAACAAAGGCTATAGCTTCAAATTATGTAATTTCATGATTTTTTACATATAGTAGAAATTGAAGGCTATAGGCTTTAAAAAGTGAGATTTCACTAATTTTTCTAGAAACACTATAAAACAAAGCTATAGCTTCAAATTATGTAATTTCGTGATTTTTTACATATAGTAGAAATTGAAAGCTATAGGCTTTTAAAAGTGGGATTTCAAATTTTTCTAAAAACACTATAAAACAAGGCTATAGCTTCAAATTATGTAATTTCATGATTTTTTTACATATAGTAGAAATTGAAGGCTATAGGCTTTAAAAAGTGATTTCACTAATTTTTCTAGAAACACTATAAAACAAAGGCTATAGGCTTCAAATTATGTAATTTCGTGATTTTTTTACATATAGTAGAAATTGAAGGCTATAGGCTTTAAAAAGTGATTTCACCAATTTTTCTAGAAACAC